>JABTTQ020000612.1:0-94210 GCA_016081115.2 Rehmannia glutinosa | reverse complement strand
CAATCAACCATATTGAATAGTTCTTTCAAATATCGAAAAATCCTTTTAACGACACTCATATGAGATTCTTTGGATTTGCTTGAAAAATGAGCACATAGGCATACGGCAAAAATATCGAGTCTATGAGAGACGAATAACAAAGGTGAACGTACCTCGATAGTTTATGTCACTCTTGACAAATTATAATGTAGATTACCATTGATGAGGATATATATCTCCTACACAAGCTAGAGAAAGAATTTTGCTCAAGAGCATAATAATATAGACTAGAGAAATATAAGATATGTCACAAGTATACCATGCCATGATATAAATGATAGGACTTAGAAGTATACATGAGTTTGCAAGACTCTATACAAGGTCTCTTTTCAAAAGAAATTAAAAATCCAAGAATATGTAGGGAGACCTTAATTTTTAAAAGAAATTTTGAAAAACATGCATTCTAATAAAACAATATGCGTATTTTAAAAGGAAGTACGGTTTACCAATTACGCCATTTCCAAGGATTATGTCTTTCCCATTGTTGATAGTTTCTTCCTCTTGGAAAATCATCTTGTTGATGATGTCTTCTCCAATTTTGCCATTTCAAAGGATTGTGTCCTCCACATTGTTAATTATAACTTCTTCTTGAAATTTGATTTTGTAGATAATGTCTTCTCCTTTGATCAAGTGGCGCAAATGTTTGTTGTCGATTTGACAATGTGAATTTCCTTTGATTTTTGTTGCGCCAAGTACCTATCATGAAATTTTCTTGTGGTACCCTCAAGTGTTTGGGTCCTTCGGGATTAGCATTGAGACTTTTAGGTCTTCATAATAAATAGAGCTATTTTTAGCCCGATAATAATTTGTCGTGTGACCCTTTTTACTACAATAGAAGCATGTAATAATTCTAGGAGCATAATGACCAACGTCTTTAGAGACTTGATTCTTTTTCTTATGATTAACGACATTAGGCTTATAACCAAGTCCTATTTTCAAGTGATCACAACGATCAACATCAAGTATTTTGGTCATTTTATTGGTACTCAAATTAAACTTTGTCAAATCATTTTTCATGCAATGAATATCCTTCACAAGAAATTCATTATCCTTTTTAAGGTTTCTAACCTTATCAAACCTTATCAAGTGTGGTAGTGTGCGCCAAGAAAGTGATTCATAAGAAGTAAATAAGCTATTCTTATCATTTTTCAAAACATTGAATTCCTTTTTCAAATTTTTGTATTTAACAAGCAATCTTTGGAATTCATTTTGAAGCTCATCAAAATCATTTTGGAATTCATTATCAAAAGAAGTAGATGGGATAGAGCGTGCCTCATTTTCTTCTTCAATGCCCATAAGACATTACTCGGCTTCTTCATCATCGGAAGTTGTAAGAAGCTCATCCCATGTCGTTGGATTTGATTTTGTATCCAATTGAGAAGTAGATACTTTTGAATAGCTCTTTTCATTTGCATACACTTCATAGATTAGCTTCTAATTTTCTCCATACTTCATGTGCCGATTGAATTCCTAGAATATGATCATATTCCAAAGAGGTAAGTGAACAATAAAGAATATTAATAGCTTTACCGTTTAAGGAGAGGATTTTCTTGTCTTCATCATTGAGCTCCTTGAGAACTTTGGAAGTTTGAGTTCCATCTTTCAATGGGATGGATTCTCCATTTATTCCATGTTCCAAATATCGAACCCGCAACTTTGTAAGAAACATTCCATTCTTTCTTTCCAAAATGTATAATTTTTGGAATCAAATAGTGGTGGCTTGTTGGTGGAGCGCGGTAGTAAGGTAGACTTCATTAAGTAGCGATGATCGTTCCTCTTTACTCGCGATATGGAGCAGCTTGCCAAAGAGTTTGGCTATGATACCACTTGTAAGTACAAGTGGCTACGATAATCAAGAGGAAGGTGAATAGATTATGCCCATTTTCTCGATTATGCCCTCTTTTTCGAATATAATATGCAAAGACAAGAATGGAAGTGCGGGGAAGTAAAAAACACGCGTCAATTTATAGAGGTTCAACCCACCTAGGCGTAATCCTCTACCACCCTAGTATCTCAGGGATGGATTTCAAAAAGAAAAAACAATTTTATTAATAGTTACCAAAACTATTACAACATCACCCTCACAACACCTCTTTGAAGATTACCACAATCTCCCCTTGAAGATTACCACAATCTTCCTTCAACGGCACCTTGTGAAGATTACCACAATCTTGGAGCTTCAAGAGCACCAAACTCTCCAACAACTCGAAGAGCACCAAACTCTTCCACAAGAAGATTACCACAACCTTCTTTCACCTATGAAGACCACCACACTCTTCAACACCTAAGATCACCCAGTGTATTCTTACATGAAGAATACTTACAAGGATATCTTGTGTTTGGATGATGAATTACAATCAAGATTACACTTTGAAAGATATTACAACTCAAAAGTGCAAGTGTAATCAAGAATCAAGCCTAGACCTCAAGATGTGAAAGTGAAAGACCTTAGGCTATTACAACAAGAATGTTGAAAATGAAGAACACAATATATGCTTGAGTTTATCTCTTGTTGTGTTGTAGTAATTGTTATATTTGTTGCTCCAAAGCTTCCTCTATTTATATGAGAGGTTTGATCAAAGATAGGCTCCTCTTGGAGATTAAAATCTACAGAAAAATGCAATAAAAATCAAGATTATAGCTGTTAGAAATCAATCCCACAAATTAAGGAGAAAGCGTCTGTTGTCAACATGACTATAATTTCTTTGTCGAAACGGTAGGGCGACCGGTCAAATAGAAATAAACGTTTGAAAGAAATTGTATGAAATTACACGGGCGGCGGTTGACATGGGGTCCGATCGGTCGACACCCCGTTGGACCGGTTGGGCTCTTATTTTTCAATACGGGGAGGTTTGCGACTCTCGGGAAACCGGTCGACCACATCGGTCGACCTCGTGAAAATATACATCTCTTTTCTCGTTTCAAAACTCAACTTGGACATGGGATGCCCTATAGGGCAACCACTCGAACACAAGACGAGCGAAGTGTTGTCCAATTTTTATCGAAAATAAACTTCAAGAAATACTACAAAAGTTTGTAAAAACATTTTAGATCGATCGGGAGTATTTGGACAACATTTAAAAACATTGTTTTGGTGTAAAAACACGCATTTAACAAAATCATCAAAATCATTATAAAAACATTTATCTAACAAACCTCATGTGCACAGTCGACCGATCGACCCTTTGAGGCGGTGTCAACACCGATTCAACCTCGACATTGGTCGAACCAAAAATCCGATTTTTCACCCCTAAGTTTTAAAAACGAGCAAATTGCAAACATAGACCTTATTCAATATGCATTATGCCTTACCGAGATCGTATTGAAGCAAAAGTCTCGGAGGATAGCGGTTTTGTAAAGATATCCGCTAATTGATCTTGAGATGGAACAAAAGATATCTCAATTTTTCGTTTTGAAACACAGTCCCTTAGAAAATGATGTCGAATCTCAATATGTTTAGGACGGTTATGATGAACCGGGTTTTGAGCAATATTTATAGTGGATATGTTATCATAAAAAATAGGAACATTTTCAAAAGACCATTTATAATCCGCTAAAGTTTGTTTCATCCAAAGAAGTTGAGTACAACAAAATGGCACGGAAATATATTCGGCCGTAGTTGAAAGTGAAACACAATTTTGTTTCTTTGAAAACCAAGATACTAGGCAATCACCTGAAAATTGACATGATTCGGAAGTACTCTTGTAATCATCAATATTTCCCACATAGTCCGAATCACTATAACCTTTAAGAGAAAAATTTTCATTCTTTGGATAAAATAAACCATATTGAATAGTGCCTTTCAAATATCGAAAAATCCTTTTAGCGACACTCATATGAGATTCTTTGGATTTGCTTGAAAAATGAGCACATAGGCATACGGCAAAAATATCAGTCATGAGAGATGAATAACAAAGGTGAACGTACCTCGATAGTTTATGTCACTTTTGACAAATTATAATGTAGATCACCATTGATGAGGATATATATCTCCTACACAATCTGGACAAAGAATTTTGCACAAGAGCATAATAATATAGACTAGAGCAATATAAGAAATGTCACAAGTATACCATGCCATGATATAAATGATAAGACTTAGAAGTATACATGAGTTTGCAAGACTCTATACAAGGTCTCTTTTCAAAAGAAATTAAAAATCCAAGAATATGTAGGGAGACATTAATTTTTAAAAGAAATTTTGAAAGATCATTTTTACAATTAAGGCACGAATAAAAACATGCATTCTAATAAAACAGTATGCGTGTTTTAAAAGGAAGATACGATTTACCAATTACGCCATTTCCAAGTGTTATGTCTTTCCCATTGTTGATAGTATCTTCCTCTTGGAAAATCATCTTGTTGGTGATGTCTTCTTTAATTTTGCCATTTCCAAGGATTGTGTCCTTCACATTGTTGATTATAACTTCTTCTTGGAATTTTATTTTGTTGATAATGTCTTCTCCTTTGATCAAGTGGCGCAAATGTTTGTTGTCGATTTGACAATTTGAATTTCCTTTGATTTTTGTTGCGCCAAGTACCTATCATGAAATTTTCTTGTGGTACCCTCAAGTGTTTGGGATCCTTCGGGCTTAGCATTGAGACTTTTAGGTCTCCATTAATAATTAAAGATATTTCTAGCCCGACAATAATTTGCCGTGTGACCCTTTTTACCACAATAGAAGCATGTAATAATTCTAGGAGCATAATGACCAACGTGCTTAGAGACTTGATTCTTTTTCTTATGATTAACGACATTAGGGCATAACCAAGTCCTATTTTTAAGTGATCACAACGATCAACATCAAGTATTTTGGTCATTTTATTGGTACTCAAATTAAACTTTGTCAAATCATTTATCATGCAATAAATATCCTTCACAAGAAATTCATTATCCTTTTCAAGGTTTCTAACCTTATCAAACCTTATCAAGTGTGGTAGTGTGAGCACAAGAAAGTGATTCATAAGAAGTAAATAAGCTATCCTTATCATTTTTCAAAACATTGAATTCCTTTTTCAAATTTTTGTATTTAACAAGCAAGCTTTGGAATTCATTTTGAAGCTCATCAAAATCATTTTGCAATTCATTATCAAAAGAAGTAGATGGGATAGAGCGTACCTCATTTTCTTCTTCGATGCCCATAAGACATTGCTCGGCTTCTTCATCATCGGAAGTTGTAAGAAGCTCATCCCATGTCGTTGGATTTGATTTTGTATCTAATTGAGAAGTATATGCTTTTGAATAGCTCATTTCATTTGCATACACTTCATAGATAGCTTCTAATTTTCTCCATACTTTATGTGTCGATCGAATTCCTAGAATATGATCATATTACGAAGAGGTAAGTGAACAATAAAGAATATTAAGAGCTTTACCGTTTAAGGAGAGGATTTTATTGTCTTCATCATTGAGCTCCTTGAGAACTTTGGAAGTTTGAGTTCCATCTTTTAATGGGATGGATTCTCCATTTATGACCGTGTTCCAAATATCGAACCCGCAACTTTGTAAGAAACATTCCATTTTTTCTTTTCCAAAATGTATAATTTTTGGAATCAAATAGTGGTGTCTTGTTGGTGGAGGCGCCGGTAGTAAGGTAGACTTCGTTCGTAACCAATGATCGTTCCTCTTTACTCGTGATGTGGAACAAGCTTGCCAAAGAGTTTGTCTCTGATACCACTTGTAAGTCCAAGTGGCTACAATAATCTAGAGGGGGTGAATAGATTATGCCCATTTTCTCGATTATGCCCTCTTTTTCGAATATAATATGCAAAGACAAGAATGGAAGTGCGGGAAGTAAAAAACACGCGTCGATTTATAGAGGTTCAACCCACCTAGGGCCTAATCCTCTACCACCCCAGTATCTCCGGGATGGATTTCAAAAAGAAAAAACAATTTTATTAATAGTTACCAAAACTATTACAACATCACCTCACAACACCTCTTTGAAGATTACCACAATCTCCCTTGAAGATTACCACAATCTTCCTTCAACGGCACCTTGTGAAGATTACCACAATCTTCCGACTTCAAGAGCACCAAACTCTCCAACAACTCGAAGAGCACCAAACTCTTCCACAAGAAGATTACCACAACCTTCTTTCACCTATGAAGAGCACCACACTCTTCAACACCTAAGATCACCCAAGTGTATTCTTACCGCAAGAATACTCACAAGGATATCTTGTGTTTGGATGATGAATTACAATCAAGATTACACTTTGAAAGATATTACAACTCCAAAGTGCAAGTGTAATCAAGAATCAAGCCTAGACCTCAAGATGTGAAAGTGAAAGTTTTGGGAAATTTATTTTATAGATTTTGATGAATGCCATGTAAAACTTAAACTAGAAAATTGGCACCCCATTTTCCTTGTAATTTACATTGTAATAGATAGGGCTGGAAAAGCTGAGTCAAGCTGTAAACCTGAGATCTATAAGCTGTGAAGGTCACCTGAACCACGAATAAGCAAACAATATTCAAGCTGTAAACCTGAAATATTCTCAAGTATATTCAAGCAAATCCTCAAGCCTGAAACTCGAAGGAAATTGATCCAACACAAGCTGTGAAGGAAAGACAACTTCAAACCTGTTGAAGAGGAAACTTTTGAAGAATAAAAATGGGTCTACTTTCCAAGGAGGATTGTAGGAAGGTTCAAGTTCGAACCAGTATCAAGTTATTGGAGGGCTTCATGATCAAATCCAAGAGCTTGAGAAAGTGAGCTGAAGTAGCAAGGCAGCTGCTATGTGAAGCAGGTGAGTCGGACGAGAAGCCAGCTGTATGACCAAGGCTGTCTCTAGATTGTTGCCCACTTTGTAAACAGATCTTTTACATAGTGGATTCCTCCACAAATTGGAGAAGAGAGGATAAGAAGAATTACCCCATCTTCGAACCTCTATAAAAATTAACTGTGTCATTTATTTTTCAACACATTTATTTCTCTGTATATTTACATTATATCTGCTGATAAACTTATTTGCTATCCAACTGATTAATAACCAAGTGCTAAAATCAAGTGTTAAAACAAGTTTAAAACAATTCAAAGGGTGTTAAGTCTTCCGCTGATAAAACCAACACATCCAAGTTAAGGTTAAGGTTAAACAACTGAGTTATTCTATCAACAGCTCTCTATCAGTGCGTTGAGTAGCTAACTTTTGAATAACCAACTTAGTTGTCCTCAACGACGCAACTGTTTGAGTTAACTCGGTAATATTTTAAAAGGACTAAAATCGAAAAGTTGGTAAGGTTTATTCAACCCCTTCTAAACCTTACTCGGACCCACTTGGACCTACAAGTGGTATCGGAGGCGGTTGGTTCATTGAGCCTTCCCACCTTTGTTCTTGAACTAGATATTTATCTTTTCAAAAGGTTTTAAACACTTGCATTTTCAAAATCTTTCACTCTTGCAAGAGTTATTATCATGGAAACAAATTTGCATTCCTATGTTCCTTTGTTGAGGAATTTGATGACTAGAAAATTCGTATGCAGGCTCATCTATCTGCTCTACACGATGAAATGTGGCTTGTGATAGAGGATAGGCCGCTGCAAATATTAAAAGTGAACATGGTTGTAAGGAGAGCAGCTTGCGGTGAAGGAGAAGAAGCTGCTACTGAAGAAAGACCAGCCATGGTTGAAAAACCAAGGACTGAGTGGACAAATGATCATAGAAAGAGATACAACCTGGACAATGTGGTCAAGGATATACTCTACAAGACTTTGGACAAAGCAATGTTCAATAAAGTCAAATCTGCAAAAGCAAAAAAGAAATGGGAATAAACTAACTTTAATTTGTGAAGGATCAGAGCAAATTAAAGAAAATAAATTATCTGTTGTTGTTCAAAAATTTGAAAATTTTAAAATGTTTGCAGGAGAATCTATGGATCAGCTGGATGCAAGATTCACTGAAATAACAAATGAGCTTTCAGCTCTTGGGAAGGAATACACACAGAAGGAGATGTGTATGAAGATCTTGAGGAGCCTTCCAGCTTAATGGGAAATGAAGACTATGGCTCTGAGACATTCAATGGACCTCTCAAAAACATCCAACCATGAGCTATTCTCAGACCTCAAAGCTTTATGAGTTTGAGCTAAGAAGAAAGGATCAAGAGGAGGCAGTTGTACCCAAGCAATTTGCATTGATAGTCAAGGATGGAAAGAGATGAACCAAAGGAAGCCATAGACTATGAAGAAATCGCCCTATGGTTAAAAGATTCAACAAGTTCTTAAATAAGAACTATAAGAGAAATAAGGGTGAAACCTCCGGGAGACATTGAACCCTCTAAATCGAGGAAAATAGGCCGCCTAAGAAAGCCGAGCATCAAAGGGTAGAATATCGGAGCCGATAACCCAGGACGAAAGAGGCGATCAAAGAGCGAGAACTGTGTTGGAAGCTGAGACAACCAGGACATTTTGCGTCGATTGCTCCTATCCATCGACAACAAATATAGGAATGAAGAAGAAAGAAAAGTCTTGAGAGAAAGAAAACGGGGAAAATAAGAAAGCCATGTTGGCTGTTGAGGCTATTTGAGGGCTAAGTCTAAAGAAATAGCGAGAAAATAGTGAAGTTGACTACTCAAGTGATTACGAAGAAGAACCAATGATCCGCTTTATGGCTAAAGAACAAGATCAACCGGACGAGGAGATGAGGTTCAAGGAACAGTGAGTGCCAAGGAACCTGGTACATGGATAGTGGCTGTTCCAGACACATGATAGGGAATAAGAAAAATCTGTCAAGATTCAAGGAGATTAGAGGTGCAAAAGCATATTTGGAGGAAATGAAGCTCGGGGAAATCAAAGGCATAGGATCTATCAAGAAGAATGGATTGGAAATCACGGATGTTGCTTATGTTGAAGGCCTCAACTTCAACTTTTTAAGCATCGACCAACTCGGTGACAAGGGCTACAATGTTGGATTCAATATGGGAGTGTGCGGATCAAAGATGATGAATCAAATGAAATAGTCTTTGCAAGGATCAAGACAGAAGAATATGTATGTGGTAGAATGGTCTCTTTGCCACACCAAGCACTTGTCTGTTAGCAAAGAGTACAGCCGAATCAAGTTGGATGTGGCATAAGAAGCTGAGTCGTCTGAATTTCAAGACAATTCAACAAGCTTGCAAATAGTCATCTTGCAGAAGGATTGCCAGACTCAGTGTACAAGAAAGAAAGTGTATGTGATGCATGCCAGATGGGAAAGCAAATAAAATCTTCATTTAAGGACAAGTCAAGTCCTTCTTCAACAAGGATATTACATTTGTTGCATATGGATCTATTTGGTCTGTTGAACCCGGCCAACATAAGTGGAAAGAAATACACTTAGTGGTGGTAGATGATTATTCAAGTACACATGGACAATCTTTATGTGCAAAAAGAAGGAAACTTTGCAGAAGTTACCTCAGCTGATGAAAAGAGTTCAGAATGAAAAGAGCCAAACCATTATAAAGATAAGGTCTGATAGAGGAACTGAGTTTGTCAATGGGATAATCACTCAATATTGCATTGAAAATGGTATTGCTCATGAGTTATCTGCATCAAGAACTCCACAGTAGAATGGAGTAGCTGAAAGAAGGAACAAAACTCTTAAGGAAGTTGCAAGGACCATGTTAGCTGAAGCTGGATTGCCTAAGAGATTTTGGGCTGAAGCCATCAATACAGCATGCTATACTCAAAATAGATACATGATCAACATGCAATTAACCAAGACTCCCTATGAGATCTGGACAGGGAGAAAGCCAAATGTGGGTATTTCAAGATATTAGGATATAAATGCTTCATCCACAACAATGGCAAAGATAATTTGAAGGCTTTCGATCTAAAGCTGATGAAGGTATCTTTTTGGGATACTCAGCTAAGAGCAAAGCCTATAGAGTGTTGAACAAGAGGACTATGGTCACATAAGAGTCTATCCATGTGGTTTTTGATGAACCTAATGTGAATGGAGAAGACATTGAAGAGTTTGCTGATAAGCAGAATCAACCAACTATGCAGAAGAGTCCTTATGTTGAAGCTGAAATAAGAGCAATCAACCATGATGAAGATGATATAGCTGAATCTCAAAGACAGCTAGAAAGTCTACAGCTGAATGAAGATGAAAGAGCTGTTTAAGACAACATAGTTGCGAGACGGTTGAATCCAGCTGATTTGCTCCAACCTGATGTTAGATGGCTGAGAGACCATCCCCCAGAGTTAGTTATTGGAGATGTTAGAGATGGTGTAAGAACCAGATCCAGAGCTCAGCAAGAAGCAATGTTCACTTGTTTTATTTCCCAAATAGAGCCAAAGATGTGTCTCAAACATTGGATGACACACATTGGATTCAAGCCATGCAAGAAGAGCTAAATCGGTTTGAAAGGAACAAAGTATGGGAACTGGTGCAAGAGACCAACCCATCAAAATGTTATTGGCACAAAATGGGTTTTCGAAATAAGATGAATGAGGAAGAATCTGTAGTAAGAAACAAAGCAAGATTGGTAGCCAAAGGGTATTGCCAAGAAGAGAGAAGAGATTTTGATGAAACATTTGCTCTGTTGCAAGATTAGAAGCAATAAAGATGTTTCTTGTCTATGTTGCACATAAGAACTTCCTTTGTATATCAAATGGATGTGAAGAGTGCATTTCTAAATGGACTGCTAGAGGAAGAAGTTTATGTTGAACAACCTCCAGGTTTTGAGCAGAAGACTATTGGAGATAAGGTGTACAAGCTCAAGAAAGCATTATATGGATTGAAACAAGCACCAAGAGCATGGTATAATACATTGTCTCAATTTCTAGCCCCGACAATGGATTCACCAAAGGGAAGGTGGAATGAGAACACTCTTGAGAATTCAAGATAGAGAGAGTATTGCTTGTTCAAATATATGTGGATGACATCATTTTTGGATCCATAAATAAAGAGTTGTGTGATAAGTTCTCAAACATCATGCAAGGCAAATTTGAAATGAGCATGATGGGAGAGCTGACTTTCTTCCTAGGACTTCAAGTCAAGCAATTGAAGGATGGAACCTTCATAAGTCAAACAAAGTACACCCGAGAGATTTAATGAAGAAATTTGGTATGGAAGAGAAGTCTTCGTGAAAATACCAATGAACACATCGATCAAGATGGACATGGATGCGGATGGCAAGGTTGTAGATCAAACCAGATATAGAGCACTCATTAGATCATTGCTCTACTTAACAGCCAGCAAGCCGGACATCACCTTTGCAGTAGATGTAGGTGCAAGATTTCAATCTGCACCAAAAAACCACATGACTGCGGTAAGAGAATCTAAGGTATTTGAAGGGATGCCGGGAAGGTAGATTCTAGCTTATTGGTTACTCGGACTCGACTATCTTTGGATGTAGAGTTGACAGGAAAAGTACCTCTGGTACATGTCAAATGCTTGGAAATAGATTGGTTTCCTTGTTTTGTAAGAAGCAAAAATTCAATAGCCACATCCACGATTGTGAGCGAGTACATAGGCTGCGAATTGTTGTGCCCAAGTCTTAAGGATGAGGCAAGAGATGAGAGATTATGAGATTGGAGAAAAAGAGATTCCAATTATGTGTGATAACACAAGTGCTATTGCAATCACTCAGAATCATGTGTTGCATTCAAGAACAAATCACATTGATGTCAGCTATCATTTTATAAGAGATCATGTTGAAAAAAAAGACATCACTTTGGAATATATCTCAACTGATAAACAGTTAGCTGACATATTCACCAAGCCCATATGTGAGTCAAGATTTGAAGAGCATAAGAATGAGCTAGGGTTAATTGAACTGCGTTGACACTCAAAAGACTCAGTCAAAAGAGATAGAAGATGAAAAATTGAGTAAGAAACAAATTTCACTCATCAGTCGGGTAAATCAGCCATATCGGAAAGTCAGTTGTATCGAGTTAGCTGACAGCTGAGTCACTAATGAAAAAAGAGAAGCAGAGTTAAGTCATATTTGATATAAAAAATTTTCTCATTCATGAGCTAAGTGACAAAAACGCGTCGTTTTTAATGAGCGGAAATGTTTTTAAGGATGACGTCGGCGTAATAATGACGGCATGCGAAAAAGTCGCATGCCGATAAGCATATGATTGGATATAAATGTTGCCGCATTAAACGCGAGGAATTAAATGCGGTTTGACGTCCTAAATCTGAACTGTTGATCTCGATCAAAATTTCAAAATCCGAAGACATGTCGTTTCATAACCCTTATATATACATTTTCCAGCTTTCTCTCTCACATACGGAAACTGTTCATCTTCAAGCAAAAAGCAAACAAGCTATATTTCTCTCTCGAAAACCCTAAGTGTCCTCAAGCAAGTTCGTCAGTTTTAATCGGTAAAAATCTCTAAAAATGGCACCTAAGTTCGATTTCGTCAAGCTCTCTAATTAAATCCACTCAGGAGCGTCAGTGGATTTTGAAGATATGGTGAAGTAGGGTTCTGATGAAACCCTAGTTAAGAAGGTAGCTGAGATGCTAGAAAAGTCAGGTCTTAAGGCTTTTATGACCATGGAGTAATCGCATACCTATCTCGAGGAGGTAGCAATGTTTTACGTAAACACGGAGGTGCATGACGAAGGAATCAAATCTTCTGTCCACCGCAAGGACATAATGATAATTGCTAAGGACATTGCGGAGCATTGCTTGTTGCCATCGTAAGGAATGAATGTGATTAATGAAGCTGATGTTGATTTGGCTGTTGCGTGGAAAGAGGTAGCCAAACCGGAGTGTGCTGCTAAGGTGGTTGTAGGTCCCAAGGGGTGTAAGTAAGGTTTAGAAGGGGGGGTTGAATAAACCTTACCAACTTTTCAATTTTAGTCCTTTTAAAATATTAAGTTAACACACGGCTAAGTCCTTGAGGACAACTAAGTTAGTTAATCGTGAGAAGTTAGCCACTCAGCCAGACTCGATTTTTGTTGATGGAATAACTAGCCTAAACCATAACTTGGTTGTGTTGAGTTTTTCAGCGGAAGACTTAACACCCTTGAATTTGATTTAAACTTGTTTTAACACTTGATTTTAGCACTTAGTTTTTAATCAGTTGGATAGCAAATTATCAGCAGATATAGGTAAGTATGCAGAAATAAAAGTGTTGAAATGTAAATGACACAAATGATTTTTATAGAGGTTCGAAGATGGGGTAATTCTTCTAATCCTCTCTTCTCCAACTTCTGGAGGAATCCACTAAGTAATTATCAGTTCACAAAGTGGTTATCAGTCTACAGACAAGTCTTGATCACACAACTGACTTACTCCTTGGACTCAGTCTAGAGATGCCTTGGTCACACAGCTGGCTTCTCTTCCGCTCGAACTTCTTCACAGGGGTTTGCCTTGCTACTTTAGCTCACTTTCTCAAGCTTCTTGGATTTGATCACGAAGCCCTCCAATAACTTGAGACTGGTTCGACCTTGAACCTTCCTACAATCCTCCTTGGAAAGTAGATCCCTTTTGATTCTTCAAAAGTTTTCTCTTCAACAGTTTGAAGTTGTCTTTCCTTCACAGCTTTGTGTTGGATTGATTTCCTTCGAGTTTCAGGCTTGAGGATTTTGCTTGAATATCTTGAGAATATTTGCAGGTTATAGTTTGAATATTGCTTGTTCGTTCGTGGTTCAGGTTACCTTTTCTCAATGAGTTTCCTCAGCCTTTTATAGTGAACTTTCAAAAATTTGCCCGTTGAAGAGATAGGCTGATTTTCAAAAGACACTTGTGTTCGTTGGCTTGTCTTTTCTTGGTCTTCAATCTTGAGATGCGACCTTTCCTCGTATTAAATTAATGTTCGGCTTTTCGGTTCGACATGAGTGCGTGCTTCCCATTGGTTTATTCCTTTTGCACGCTTCGGCGAGCACTTTAAGACTGGCAAAGCATGGAAGTATTACTTATTTAAGTAATGTTCTTGACTTACGTACAGCGGTTCCTTTCGATTGACTTCTCTTGATCTTTGCTATTTCCCCCATGTGACTGACTTGAGTGCTCCAATCATTTGAAGACTCAACCGTCACTTTCAATTATGACTTGGCTTCTTGAGATGACTTAGGCCGACACTTCACATAGCATTTGTCCCTCGGTTGATACATCTTGATCCGATTCTTGTTCTTCTATCTTGGCCATACTCGGTTGTTCCACAATAGTCTTCACTTGATCTTGATTGACTTCTTGTATTTCGAGCTTAGGCTTTTCCTCGACTTTTCCACATTATCTATTACAATGAAAATTACAAGGAAAATGGGGTGCCAACTTTCTAGTTTAAGTTTTACATGGCATTCATCAAAATCTACAAAATAAATTTCCCAACAATTTCCCCCTTTTTGATGATGCCAAAACTTAAAAACATTAAACAACATGTAAACAACAAAGATACATACAGACAATGCAGTAACAAAGAATGTATGCGTAGAATCAATCATTTTATTGATCATAACATTCTTATCCTTTACACAACTGTTTACAAAGTGTATCAGAGCATATTTAAATCTAAGCAAATTACAAGCATCTATGCTAAGATACAAATATAAAGTGAGAAATTACAAAACACTTTATTGAATATACAGATGACTTACACAAAGATGTATTTACAAGAGTAAAATACATGAAGGGTTCGCAGCAACACTTCATCGTCTTCGCTGCCTCCTTCTTTCCTCTTCAACTCTGTCATCATCAGCTATCTTTCTTTTTCTTTCTTCTTGATCTGCTTTCTTCTTTTCATAAGATCTCTTCGCAGCATCATCTTTTCGCTTCCTCTCTTGCCTCTCTTGCCATAGTTGGTCTTGTCTTATGTTTTCCTCTTCTATTCTTTTCACGTAGTCAGCATTCTTCTTAGCCACTTCCAGATTCGCTACTTCATCATACCCAATCCAGTAGATCCTTCCCTTCTTGCCGGGATCTACATATTCGATATTTTTGGGTAGAGGTCTAGGTCAAGAACCTCTTCCTCCACACTTCTTCCTCCTCCTCTAGGTGTATATTTGTCTGAGTCTTACATTTTTACCAAATGAATGGTGGCTGGTAGTCTCTGACTATCGACTTCTTGGCACAACTTAAGACCCTTCTCCCGATCTGAGATCCCGGCTTGGGCTACATACATCTTCTGGAAATAGCCTTCAGATTCGAGCGTCTTAAATTCTTCAACTGATCTTGGCTCGGATCCGTCATCTGGAATAACATCTTGATCCTTCCCTGTCGGAATGCCACCGAATTGTTTCATCACTGCTTCAATGCGGGCATCCATCTTTTTATCGAACTCTAACTGATCTGCTACTACAATCTTTCTTTTCTCTGACATGGGCACATCAGAGTGTTCGATCGGCAGAGTTACTGGAAGTTTGCTGACTACAGAGGCTGTCACATGACCTTGCTGAGGGGTTTCAGCAATCATTAGTGTCAAATCCTTTGACTTTTCCCCCTCAACTGCTTTTCCCTTTTTCTTCTCAAATTTCTTTTCTTCTTTCAAATTCCTTAGGTACTCCTCTTCTCCCTTTTTGGCATCATCAAAGGAGAGAGGGACCCCTAGGAACATTCTAGCGAGCATGAAGTCGAGTCGATGAGGCGAGTTACTGCTTGGAGTCTGCGGCATGTGTTGTTCGAAATTCTGAGCGAGTGGCCTTTGACTCAGCTGCCACAAGTTTCATTTCAGCCATGAGAAGGCTGAACTTTGTATTCATGTTCTCCTCAAGACGTAGAATTTCTTTTCAATGGAATTCATGCAGTAACTCCATTTCAGTTTTGTGGGAGACATGCAATCTCTCCATATAGGCCTGCATCCTCTGCTTCATATCAGCATTGTCAGCACTCCAAACAAGCATTTTATTGTACAATGCTTTGAAATAGCGAACTTGCTCATATCGCATTGCACTCTGCTGCTGACACCACTCCCTGATCCTTACCACTATCCGTCTTAAATCTGCTGTGAGGGTGGCATCTCTATTGTCTAGACGTAGATCTAATGAGGCCTGGTGTCGTTCGATCTTCTCAATCTCTGCACAGATCGTCTTGAAGACTTCACGGATCTCAACTGTCACACCTGATTCAGCTCGGCCATTCTGCATCGAAGTCAAAATTTGCTGGCACAATGGAGTCTGTAGGGATTACAGGATCTTCTCGGATGGTGAAACGTCGCTGCTCTTTAGTTGTCTCTTTCTCTAGCTCTGGCAGCTCAATCGAAAAGGGAAATAATTGCTCAAAAGTATCATCTCGCACATAAGGGATTGAAATTTCAGTCTGTGCCTATGATGATCCTGGTGGGTCGGTACTGCTTCAGTTGTGGGAGCCTGCGCAGATGACTCGGTTTCAGCTGGGCCTTTTGAAATGGGTTGGCCAGCTGACTGAGCCTCAGCTATCTTAACAACTTCTTCGGCCTCAGTGGATTTTGCTAAGTGAAGTACCTGGTCCTCTGCTGCAATATCAGCGTCATCGGATGATGATGAAACTTTGGGGCTTGGTTCATCATCGAAGTTGAATGTTTGACGAGCAGCTTTAAAACTAAACTGACTCGTCTGCGGGAGAACATCCTCAGCTGGGTCCTTTTGATGTTCAACAGGTGTGGACTCAACTTCATCTTAAGACCCCATAAATGATATGTCAGGGTTTTCCTGGGAGTCATGAAGTGCACTAATCTCCTTCTCAAATTCAGCAATGTTAACAGGAGGGATGTTCTTAACTTCTTGAGCTTTACCCAGGGAGGTCTCAACTTCCCTTGGGCCTTCAACACCTCCAGCAGTCTCAACTGCAGAGAGGCTTCTACATTCCCTTCGACAATCGCAGCTGTCTTAGGGTCTTGGACCTTGGCATCCGAAGGAGTCTCAACCCCTTGGATTGCACTTTCACTGCACAGAGTGTTAACTCCCGGGGCATTTCCAACGTGTGCCTTGACTGCAACAATAGTGTCCTCAGCCTGCAAAGCAGCTGACACTTCAGCTGGGACAGACTCAATTGTCCGAGCTTCGTCAATGTCAACCTGCTTTGTGGTTCTTCTTCCGTTTCCACTTCGCCTCATTTTTTCAATAAAGAGTCATCTGCAGCATCCTCCGACCCTGCTGCAGTGGAGTGAGTTTCCCCCTCAGCTGGCACACCATCTGAGTGACTGATGTTGGGGTCACTCTTCTCCAGACTCGCGGCTGCTTCCGTTGAGTGCTCAGCCATTGGGGCAGGTGGTAAAACACCTTCAGTAGGGGTTGGCTCAACTTGGGTGCCCAAATTCCCAGTTTCATCGCCATTTCCCTTGGACCCTTCTTCCGAGTGCACATGGGATGTAGTTGCAGCAATAACTGTGGCAATCTGCTGCACTACTCCCAATGGGTCTATCTACATGAGAGATTGTGAGGACTCTCCTAGTCCTTCAAACATTTGTTGCTCATGCATCATCCTGGATTCCCTCAGAGCTTGCTGCATGCCTGACTTTTATGTTGCAGCAACGGGATCCATGTCTTCATCACTCTCTGAGAACACATCAAGATGAGAGTGAGTGTGTTCTAGAGTTCCTGTGAGTGTGCATATCTTGGCTTTCTTGCGAGCTTCTGCTTCCTCGGCTGCTTTGGCTTGATCCTTCTCATTGAAGATTTGTAGAATGTTCAGACAATTATCTTCATCAAGGGCCTGAAGCACAGTGTTGACTCCGAGAAATTGGAATAACTCTTCCTCTTATTCGATAAACTCAGGGCGTTCAAATTGCACCCTTGAGTGGCTTAGCTTCCACGCCCTCCATTCACGTAGACGATGTTGGATGTCTGGGTATACCGGAGAGTACATGATAACATCATCATCATCATCTTCTTCTTCTTGTCCTTCCTTTTCTGGGATGGAAGGCGGGATACTCTGCTGCTCTTCACCTGCAGCAGCGTTTGTAGCAGGCGGAGAGACAACTTTTTCAATCGGAGATTCAGTTGTCTCAATTGCTTCTTTGTCCTCAGATGTCCTCTCCACAGCTGGGTCTTCTGTGGGCCTCTATTGATCACCCTCATCGACTTGACTTGCGATTTCATTAACTACTTGGGAGACGCACTTCTGAGTGTCGCGATCTCGAAGCTTTCTCCACCGAGTGGCGGTTCATTGTCTTTTCACGCTTTGAAAGTTTGACGATCCTTCATCTTTTGGTCTTAACCAGAGGAATTTCTGGTTCTTTTTCTTCTTCTGATTCTGTGGCGGCTGGGGGCCGGTGCATCTTTCTTAGATGGAGCTGCCTTTTCTTTCTTATAGCTGGAAAAGGTATTTGGGCTTCCTTCTCAGCCTCGGCTGTAGGGCGGAGAGAGACAGTGCTCAGCGGTGACTCGGCTATAAGAAGCGGCAGTGCATCTATTTCTTTGTTGTAGAGGCGACCTTCTTTCTTTGCAGCTTTCTTCTTAGGAGGGGAGGTGACAGTTGTGTCCTCAGGGTCAGCTGATTCCCCCTCACTTGTATCCGCCCTCTTCGCATGGGCTCTCTTTTGGGCTTCTGAAGGATTAGCCCTGAACATCTTCTTGTTTACATGGAAAGGCTTTCCATGTTGAAGGGGAATGCCCTTCACTTCCATCAGGTGGCCAATCACCAGGCCATAACCGAGAGATCCTCCAAAGGATCCGTCTTTCTTGTATGACTTATTTACAACGTTCTAGTAGAGTCTGATGTACACGAACTCAGCCCAGTTGACTTTCTTGCCCT
The DNA here is from genome assembly GCA_016081115.2 of Rehmannia glutinosa. Taxonomy (NCBI): domain Eukaryota; kingdom Viridiplantae; phylum Streptophyta; class Magnoliopsida; order Lamiales; family Orobanchaceae; genus Rehmannia; species Rehmannia glutinosa. The sequence goes on along the minus strand of JABTTQ020000612.1, from coordinate 75,565 downwards.
GCATGATCGCAACCATGACGATCAGCTTAGTCTTTGACAGTTGGTTGAAGCTGCCAAACTTCATATCTACACACTTAGAGACGACATCCATCAACTTGTGATAGTCATCCTTCAGCAGTTTCTTCTCAGCTGTGTAGACCACCTTCGCAGCACACTCAGGTTTGGCTATCTCTTTCCATGCAGCAGCCAAGTCAACATCGGCTTCGTAAATCTCATTCATGCCTTCAGACGGCAACAAACAATGCTCCGCAAGGTCTTTAGCAGTTACCATAATGTCCTTGTGGTGGACAGAAGACTTGATGCCTTTGTCCTGCACCTCCGCATTCACGTAGAACTGCGCCACCTCTTCAAGGTACGTATGCGAGTACTCCAAGGTAAGAAAAGCCTTAAGACCGGACTTTTCCAACATATCAACAATTTTCTTCACAAGGGTTTCATCCGATCCCTGCTTCACCATGCCTTCAAAATCCACGGACGATCCTGAGTGGATTTGCTTCGATAACTTGACGAAATTGAACTTTGGAGCCATTTGTAGATAATATTACCGATTAAAACTTGATAAACTGGCTTGAGAACACGTAGGGTTTGCGAGAGAGAAAAGAACTTGCTTTCTTTTGCTTGAAAGATGAACAATTTCAGTAAAGTGTGAGAGAGAAGACGAAAACCGTATATAAGGGTTATGAAAGGACGGGTTTTTGGATTTTGAAATTTGATCAAGATCAACGGCTCAAATTTAGCACGTCAAACTGCATTTAATTCCTCGCATTTAATGCGGCAGCATTTATATCCAATCATATGCTTATTGTGCAGCTTTTGACTGTACACATCATTATTACGCTGACATCATCCTTAAAAGCATTCCTGCTCATTTAAAACGACTGTGTTTTTGTCACTTAGCTCATAAATAACTCAGCTTATATCAAAAATGACTTAACTCATCTTCTCTCTTTTCATTAAGCGACTCAACTGTCAGCTAACTCGATACAGCTGATTGTCCGATATGGTTGTTTCACTTGGCTGATGTGAAAAACTGATTCATTTCTCACTTTCTCTCTTCCATCTCTTCTCATTTAGTCTTCTGAGTGTTAACTCAGCTCAATTAAACCTAGCTCATGCTTAAGCTCTTCAAATCTTGATTCACATAAGGGCTTGGTGAATATGTCAGCTAACTGCTTATCAGTTGAGATATATTCCAAAGTGATGTCTTTCTTTTCAACATGATCTCTTATAAAATGATATCTGACATCAATGTGCTTCGTTCTTGAGTGCAACACAGGATTCTGAGTGATTGCAATAGCACTTGTGTTATCACACATAATTGGAATCTCTTTTTCTTCAATCTCATAATCTCTCAGTTGTTGTCTCATCCATAAGACTTGGGCACAACACAACTGCCCGACTATGTACTCTGCTTCACCGTGGATGTGGCTATTGAGTTATCTTCTTGCTAAACCAGGAAACCAATCTGTTTCCAAGCATTTGACATGTACCTGAAGTACTTTTCCTGTCAACTCTACATCCAGCATAGTCTGAGTCTGAGTAACCAATAAGCTTGAATCCACCATCCTTTGGATACCATAATCCAACTTCTTGGCATCCCTTCAAATATCTTAGGATTCTCTTAGCTGCAGTCATGTGGCTCTCCTTTGGTGCAGATTGAAATCTTGCACATACACCTACGACAAAGGTGATGTCCGGATCAAGGTACATTAAATAGAGCGATGATCCAATAAGTGCTTTGTATCTTGTTTGATCTGACTGACCTTACCATCTGCATCCATGTCCATCTTGATTGATGTGTTCATTGGTATTTTCATAGAAAACTTTTCTTCCATACCAAATTTCTTCATTAAATCTCGATGTACTTTGTTTGACTTATGAAAGTTCCATCCTTCAATTGCTTAACTTTAAGTCCTAGGAATAAAGTCGCTCTCCCATCATGCTCATCTCAAATTTGCCTTGCATGAGGTTTGAGAACTTATCACACAACTCTTTATTTGTGGATCCAAAAATGATATCATCCACATATATTTGAACAAGCAGTATACTCTCTCCATCTTGAATTCTGAAGAGTGTTCTGTCCACTTTGCCTTTGGTGAATACATTATCGATTAGAAATCGAGACAATGTATCATACCATGCTCTTGGTGCTGTTTCAATCCATATAATGCTTTCTTGAGCTTGTACACCTTATCTCCGATGAGTCTTATGCTCAAAACACGGAGGTTGTTCAACATGGACTTCTTCCTCTAACAATCCATTTAAGAATGCACTTTTCACATCCATTTGATATACAATGAAGTTCTTGTGAGCAGCATAGGCAAGAAACATCCTTATTGCTTCTAATCTTGCAACAGGAGCAAAGCTTTCATCAAAATCTATTCCCTCTTCTTGGCAATACCCTTTGGCTACCAATCTTGCTTTGTTTCTTACCACAGATCCTTCCTCATTCATCTTGTTTCTGAAAACCCATTTTGCGCCAATAACATTCTGATGGGTTGGTCTCTGCACCAATTCCCATACTTTGTTCCTTTCAAACTGATTCAGCTCTTCTTGCATGGCTTGAATCCAATGTGTGTCAACCAGTGCTTGAGACACATCTTTTGGCTCTATTTAGGAGATAAAATAAGTGAACATTGTTTCTTGATGAGCTCTGGATCTGGTTCTTACACCATCTCTAACATCTCCAATGACTAGCTCTAGTGGATGGACTCTCCGCCATCTCACGTCAGGTTGAAGTAAGTCACCGGGTTCGATTGTCTTGCGATGATCGTTGTCTCGAGCGGCTCTATCATCATCATTAACCGTAGATTTTCCGGTGTCTTTGAGATTCACTATCTCATCTTCATCTTGGTGATTACTCTTACTTGACTTTAACATAAGGACTATTTTGCATAGTTGGTTGATTCGACTTATCGGCTAACTCTTCAATGTCTTCTCCATTCACATTAGGTTCATCAAAAACCACATGAATAGACTCTTCTTCTCGTGACCATAGTCCTCTTGTTCAAGACTCTATAGGCTTTGCTTTCTCATTTGAGTATCCCAAAAGATACCTTCATCGACTTTAACATCAAAAGCCTTTAGATTATCCTTGCCATTGTTGTGAATGAAGCATTTACATCCAAATATTACGAAGTATCCAACATTTGGCTTTCTCCCGATCCATATTTCATAGGAGTCTTTGTCACCGTCTATTAATCATGCATCTATTTTCGATATAGCATGCGGTGTTGATGGCTTCACCCAAAATCTCTTAGGCAATCGACTTGAACTAACATGGTTCTTGCGGCTTCTTTGAGAGTTCTTCCTCTCCTTTCGGATACTCCATTCATGGTGGAGTTCTTCTTGCAGATAACTCATGAGCAATACCATTTTCAACACAATCTTGAGTAATTATCCCATTGACAAACTCGGTTCCTCTATCGACCTTATCTTTATAATGGTTTGGCTATTTTCATTTTGAACTCTTTTCATCACCGAGGTAACTTCGCAAAGTTTCCTTCTTTTTGCACATGAAAATGTCCATGTATATCTTGAATAATTATCTACCACCACTAATGTGTATTCTTTTCCACTTATCTTTGGCTGCTCAACAGGACCAAATAGATCCATATGCAACAGATGTAATATCCTTATTGAAGAAGGACTAGGCTTCTCCTTGAATGAAGATTTGATTTGCTTTCCCATCCGCATGCATCACATACACTTTCCTTCTTGTATCTTGAGTCGGCAATCTTTCCACAAGATGACTCCTTGCAAGCTTGTTGATTGTCTTGAAGTTCGAGATGACTCGGCTTCTTGTGCCACAACCAACTTGATTCGCATGTGCTCTTTGCTAGCGAAAGGTACTTGGTGTGGCGAGACCAATCTACCACATACATATTTTTCTCGTCTAGATCCTTGCAAAGACTATTTCATTTGATTCAAAAGATCTTTAATCGCACACTCCCATATTGAATCCAACATTATAGCCCTTGTCACAAAGTTGGTTGATGCTTACCGAGGTTGAAGTTGAGGCCTTCAACATAAGCAACATCTGTGATTTCAAATCCATTCTTCTTGATGGATCCAAAGTTGCCTTTGATTTCCCCTGAGCTTCATTTCCTCCAAATATGACTTTTGCACCTCTAATCTCCTTGAATCTTGACAGATTTTTCTTGTTTCTGTCATATATGTCCGGAATGACCACTATCCATGTACCAGGTTCCTTGGCACTCACTGTTCCTTGAACTCCGTAATCAAGGAAATTAGTTTTTAGGTACCCATACTTGTGCAGGTCCGAGGGTTTAGTGTTGTAAGATGATCTAACCAACCTATAGCCAAATGACTTGACTCAAGAGGTTGCCATCTATCCGTGCCATAATCATAATTCACTTTGGCAAATTTCTTGGGGGCTTTAGGTTCATACAAATTGTCTCTTTTGTCTGTATGCATGTGTGTGTGTTTTAGCAATTGCCTTCTTTGGGTAGTTGTGATATTTACGAGTGTAGTGCCTGGTGCATATGTGTCTTTGAAAATAGCTCTTTTGCCTTTGGAATGACCTTTCTTTACAGGTTTACCATCTAGGCTTGTATTCCATTGGTCTTTGCTTGATTTTTCACATTGTTCCAATCGAGCTCCGCTTGGGTAGTTTCTACCATTCCCATCATATGTGTTTCTTTGGTAAAACTTAAGGGTTTTGGTAGCTCTGTTTATTTTTCACAGTACTTTCTATTTGGAGTTTGCTAAGGAACTCTGTGGATTTCTTCTCACTGTCCTCTCAAAGATACTCAATGGTTTTTTCATTTTCCTTTATATCCAAGGCCAGTTTATTTGTGATTGTGCTTTGGGATGAATGTGGATGCAACATTTGGTGTCTTGGATTTCTGAGATGATTCATTGCTTGAAGATCCCTTTTCCAAAGTCACTCTAGGAGTTTGATTGTGCACAAAGGAATTGAATCCTATGGTTGTCTTGTCTCCACACTCTTTTTGGCTCATAATAAGGTTATCCAATGATTTAGATGCCTTTGTAAATGAGGCAATCACATTTTTGAGATCACTTTTCCTCTTTTCTATAGCAGTTATCTCTGCTATTAGTTTAGCATTCTCAGCTTTTAGCTCTTTGTTCTCACCAGCTATGTGACTTAGAGTACTCGGCTCCTTAGTCACCGTGAGTTTTGGCTTTTGGGCCGTTTTTTTTCTCATTTAATAGTGTGTGTGAGGATTTAATGTGCTCAAAATCTTTCATCATTTTGCCTAATGAATCGTAAAGATCGGTGGGTGATGAAGTGTGTGTATCACAATCACTATCACTAGAATCGAATGAGATGAGTTTGAGTGTATCTCATCTTCTTGGTCCGCTTGATCTTGTTCTTTAGCCATTAGACGGATCATTGCTTCTTCTTGAGAATCACTTGAGTAGTCGCTTCACTACTCTCGAGTCTCTTTGCTTCTTTAGACTTAGTTGTCTCGGCGGTCTCGGCCCAACATAGCTTTCTTCTTTTCCCTTCTTCTTTCTCTCAAGACTTTTCTTTCTTCTTCATTTCGTACTTATTGATGGTGGATAGGAACAATCAATTGCAAAATGTCCTGGTTGTCTCCGGTTCAACACGGTTCTCGGCTCTTTGATTAGCTCTTTCTGTCCTTGGGTTATAAGCTCTCTGATATTCAACCGTTTGATGCTCAGCTCTCTTGGGTGGCCTGTCTTCCCTTGACTTGGAGGGAGCTGAATGTCTCCTGGAGGATTCACCCTTGTTTCTTTTATAGTTCTTATTGAAGAACTTGTTGAATCTTTTAACCATCAGGGCAATCTCCTCTTGGTCTATGGCTTCCTTGACTTCAGCTATCTTTCCCTCCTTGACTATAAGTGCAGCTGTTTTGGGCACAACTGTTTTCTCTTGATCTTTTCTTCTTCGCTCAAACTCATAAGCTTTGAGATCTGAGAATAACTCATGATTGGATGTTGTTGTGAGGTTCATTGAATGTCTCAGGGCCATGACCTTCATTTTCCATTTAGCTGGAAGGCTTCTTAGAATCTTCATACACATTTCCTTTTGTGTATATTCTTTCCCAAGTGCTGATACTCATTTGTGATTTCAGTGAATCGGCATCCACTGATCCAGGTTTCACTGCAAGCATTTTAAAATTTTCAAATTTATGTACAACAACGAGACAATTTATTTTCTTTAATTTGCTCGATCCTTCACAAATTAAAGTTAATTTATCCTGATTTCTTTTGCAGATTTGCAAGATTTGACTTTAATGAACATTGTTTTGTCCAATGTCTTGTAGAGAATGTCCTTGGCCTCATTATCCAAGTTGTATCTCTTTATGTCATCATTGGTCCACTCGATCCTTAGTTTTTTAACCATGGCTGGTATGTCTTCTTCTTCTTCGCTACTACATACTTTGCTATTCTTACGTTGTGTTCACCTTAAGTATTTGCGGTGGTCCATCCTCTATCACTAGTCACATTTCATCATGTAAAGCGAGATAGATGAGTCTGCATACGAATTTTCCAAATCATCAAATTCCTCAACAAAATATAGGAATGCGTGTCGATTTGCTTCCATGATAATAACTTTTGCTAAGAATGAAAGATTTTGAAAATACAAGTGTTAAAAATCTTTTAGAAAAGATAGAGATCTAGTTCAAGAACTCGGGAAGGCTCAATGAACTAACTGCTCTAATACCACTTGTAGGTCCCCAGGGGGTGTAAGTAAGGTTTAGAAGTGGGGGGTTGAATAAACCTTACCAATTTTTGATTTTAGTCCTTTTAAAATATTACGAGTTAACACACAAAGTCCTTGAGGGACAGCTAAGTTAGTTAATCGTGAGTTAGCCACTCAACGGACTCGATAGAGCCGTTGATAGAATAACTTTCAAATTGCTTAGCCTAAACCTTAACTTGGCTCTGTTGAGTTTTTCATTGGAAGACTTAACACCCTTGAATTTGATTTAAACTTGTTTTAACACTTGATTTTAGCACTTATTTTTTAATCGGTTGGATAGCAAATTATCAAAGATATAGGTAAGTATGCGAGAAATAAAAGTGTTGAAATGTAAATGACACAAATGATTTTTATAGAGGTTCAAGATGGGGTAATTCTTCTAATCCTCTCTTCTCCAACTCCCGGAGGAATCCACTAAGTAATGATCGGTTCACAAAGTGGTTATCGATCTAGAGACAAGTCTTGATCACACACAAATGACTTGCTCCTTGGACTCGATCTGGAGACGCCTTGGTCACACAATTGGCTTCTCTTCCGACTCGGCTTCTTCACAGGCAGTCGCTTGCTACTTGACTCACTTTCTCAAGCTTCTTGGATTTGATCACGAAGCCCTCCAATAACTTGAGACTCGTTCCGACCTTGAACCTTCCTACAATCCTCCTTGGAAAGTAGACCCCATTTGATTCTTCAAAAGTTTCCTCTTCAACAGTTTGAAGTTGTCTTTCCTTCACAGCTTTGTGTTGGATTGATTTCTTCGAGTTTCAGGCTTGAGGATTTTGCTTGAATATCTTGAGAATATTTGCAGGTTACAGTTTGAATATTGCTTGTTCGTTCGTGGTTCAGGTTACCTTTTCTCAATGAGTTTCCTCAGCCTTTTATAGTGAACTTTCAAAAATCTGCCCGTTGAAAAGATAGGCTGATTTTTAAAAGACACTTGTGTTCTTTGGCTTGTCTTTTCTTGGTCTTCAATCTTGAGATGTAGACCTTTCCTCGTATTAAATGAATGTTCGACTTTTTCGAGGTTCGACACGAGGTGCGATGCTTCCCATTGGTTTATTCCTTTTGCATGCTTCTAGGACGAGCACTTTAACCTGGCAAAGCATAGAAGTATTACTTATTTAAGTAATGTTCTTGACTTCTGTGCAATGGATTCCTTTCAGTTGACTTCTCTTGGTTGTTGCCTATTTCCCCAGGTGACTTGAGTCTGCTTCAATCATTTGAAGACTCGACTGTCACTTTCAACTTGTGACTTGGCTTCTTGAGATGACTTAGATCGACACTTCACACAGCTGTCCCTTAGCTGATACATCTTCAGTCCAGTTCTTGTTCTTCTATCTTGGCCATACTCAGTTGTTCCACAGCGGAGTCTTCACTTCATCTTGATTGACTTCTTGTATTTCTAGGCTTAGGACTCGACTTTCGGCTTTTCCAAAGGAAAATGGGGTGCCAACTTTCTAGTTTAAGTTTTACATGGCATTCATCAAAATCTACAAGATAAATTTCCCAACAGTGGTCTACACAGCTGATAAGAAATTGCTGAAGGACGGCTATCATAAGTTGATGGATGTCGTCTCCAAGTGTGTAGACATGAAGTTTGGCAGCTTCAACCACCGGTGTCAAGACTAAGCGATCGTCATGGGCCGCGATCATGCGTGGCAAGAAAGTAAACTGGGCTAAGTTCGTGTATAGCAGACTCTGCCTGAATGTAATGAATAGGACGTTCACGGAGGATGGATCCTTTGGAGGATCTCTTGGATATGGCCTCGTGATTGGCCACTTGATGGAAGTGAATGGTATTCCCCTTTGGCATGGAAAATCCTTCCATGTCAACAAGAAGATGTTCCGGGCTAACCTCTCTAATGCCCAGAAGAGAGCCCATGCAAAGAAGGCGGACACAAGTGAGGGGGAACCAGCTGACCCCGAGGACACAGCTGCTACCCCTCCACCGAAGAAGAAAGTTGTCCCTGCAGCTCAGAAGAAGATGGTTGCCCCTGCAGCTAAGAAAAAGGATGCTCCGCCTGCCGTGCGGTAGTCTCTCCTACTGCACCCGAGGTTGAGGTTGAAGGAACCCCAAATCCCTTCTCCAGCCATACGAAAGAAGAGGATTGCCAAGTCAAGGAAGGCAGCTCCCTCCAAGAAGGATGCCCCGCCGCCAAAAAATCAGAAGAAGAAGAAAAAGAAGAACCAGAAGTTCCTCTGGTTCGGACCAAAAGAAGAAGATTGTTCAAGCAATCAATGCTTGAAAAGACAATCAATCTGCTTACTCACCGAGTCACAAGTTGAGGCTGGCGGTAATCCGGAAGAGCGATCTCGAAGTTATTGATGTATCGCCAAGTTCTTTGAAGAGGATGATCGTGAGAGGCCTCTTGAACCCATAGTTGAAAGAGTTGTCTCTCCACCTGCCACTGATGTTGCTGAAGGCGAGGAGGAGCAGAACCTCTTGTCTTCAATCCCGGAGGAAGGAGATGGTGAAGATGAGGATGATGATGTTATCATGTATTCTCCATTGTATCTAGATATCCAGAGACGTCTTCGAGAGTGGAGGGCATGGAAACTTGATCACTCAAGGATGCAGTTCGCTCATCCTGAGTACATCGAAGAGGAAGAAGAGTTGCTTCATTTTCTTGGGGTCTCGACTGTTCGACAGGCCCTTGACAAAGAAAACTTTATGGATCTCCTCCGCATCATCAAAGCAGATGAGAAAGACAAAGCTAAGGAGGAAGCCCGTGTCCTAGAAAAAGCCAAGATGTGTGAATTCACAAACTCTTCATCTCACACTCATACACATCTAGATATATACTTAGAGAGTGATGAGGATCCCATTGCTGCAGCAGAGAAGTCAGATATGCAACAAGCTATGAGAGAATCCAGGCAATTGCATGAGCAGCAACTATTTGAAGGACCAGGAGAGTCCTCACAAACTCTCCTGCAGACCGATCCTCTGGGAGTGGCGCAGCACATTACCTCAGTCATCGCTGTAGCCACGTCCCCTGTTCAATCGGAGGATGGGTCCAAGGGAATTGGCAATGAAACTGGGAGTTTGGGCACTCAAGTTGAGCCAACCCCTGAAGAAGGCGTTTTGCCACCTGCCCCAGCGACTGAGCACTCAATGGAAGAAGCCGCGAGTTTGGAGAAGAGTGACCCCACCATTAGTCACTCAACTGGTGTGCCAGCTGAGGGGGAACCTCACTCCACCACAGCAGGATTGGAGGTTGTTGTGGATGACTCTACTTTGAATGAAGGAGGCGAAGTGGAAACTGAGAAAGAACCACAACAGATTGATATTGACGAAGCTCGGACATTTGAGTCTGTCCCAACTAAAATGTTAGCTGCTCTGAAGGCCAATGACACTATTCTTACAGTCGAGGCAAAGGATGGAGATGCCCCGGGAGTTAACACTTTGGGCAATGAAAGTGCAATCCTAGGGGTTGAGACTCCTATGGATGTCATGGTCCAATACCCTAATATAGTTGTGACTGTCGAAGTGAACATTGAAGGCCTCATAGCAACTGATACTGCTAGAGGTACTGAAGGCCCAAGGGAGGTTGAGACTTCTCCAGGTAAAGCTCAAGAGACTCAGAACATTCCTCCTGTTCAAAACGCTGAAATAGAAGAGGAGATAAGCGCACTTTATGACTCCCAGTAGAACCTTGATACATCATTCTTGGGATCTGAAGATGAAGCTGAGTCCACTCCTGTTGCAGATCCAAAGGACCCAGCTGAGGATGTTCTCAAAACTACGAGTCAGCTAAGTGATAAAGCTGCTCGTCAAAAATTTAATTTCGATGATGAGTCAAGTCCCCAGGTCTCATCATCATCCAATGACGCTGATGATTCAGCAGAGGAACCAGTTATTCACTTAGAAAAATCCACTGAGACCGAAGACGCTGTTAAGACAAAGGGCTCAATCACCAAAAATATCTCAATCGCCCCAACAGACACGATCCATCGCAGGCTTTCACGATTGCGGCGATAGAAGAATTAATACACCAGCTCATCACGAGGCTCCCACAATCTGTGACCACTGCCGATGAAGCTATCTCAAAGAGGCTCAAAGAGCTGAATCATCACGAGCACAACCCTCACAAACCATCCCATATGTGAGTGATGATGCCATTCCAAAGGTATTTCCTTTCACGCCGATCCTACCAGATTTGGAAGAAGAGACCGCTGCTGAACAATGAAGATTCACCGTGAGAGAAGATCCAATCATCCCTACGACACCATTGTTCCAGGAGTTCAACTTTCTTTGAAGAGTGGCCTGCGGTGAAATCAAGTGAGACAAATTGAGTTTCGTGAAATCTTCAAGAAGATGTGTGAAGAGATTGAGAAGATTGAACGGCATCAGGCCTCCCTCGATTTAAGACTGGACAACAGGGATGCTACCCTCATAGCAGATTTGAGAGGGATAGTGGTGTGGATCCGAGAATGGTCTCAACAGCAATCTGCCATGAGAATAGAGCAAGTTCGTTACTTCAAAACATTGTATGGCGTAATGCTTGTCGGATGGCCGACAACGCTGATATCAAGCAAAGGATGCAGGCGTACATTAAAAGGTTGCATGCATCTCACAAAATAGAAATGGAGTTGTTGCAAGAATTCCAGAGAAAAGAAATTTTGCGTCTAGAGATCTCAATGAATGATAAATTCAGCCTTCTCATGGCTGAAATGAAGTTGGTGGTAGCCGAGTCCAAGGCTACTCGCTCAGAATTTCGATCGCTAATGTAGCAAAGACTCCAAACAGAATTTCGCTCTCAGCAGACTTGACTTTATGCTCGCAGGCATGTTCCCTGGGGTCCCTCTTTCCTTTGATGATGCCATAAAGGGGGAAGAGGAGTCCCTCAGGAGTTTAAAAGAAGAAAAGTTGAAAAATCTGCAGCTGAGAAGATGGCAGCTGAGAAGAAGGGAAAAACAGCTGAGGGGGAACGTTCGAAGGATTTGACATTAATGATAGCTGAAATTCCTCAGTAGGGTCATGTTACGGCTTCAATTATCAGCAAACTTCCAGTGACTCTGTCGATCGAGCACTCTGATGTGCCAATGTCGGAGAAAAGGCGAATCATCGAAGCAGGGATGGTGGAGTTCGACAAGAAGATGGATGACCGCATCGAAGAAGTGTTGAAACAATACGGCGGCATTCTGGTAGGGAAGGATCAAGATGTTATTCCTGACAATAGATCCGAGCCAAGATCAGTTGAAGAATTCCTCAGTAGGGTCATGTTACGGCTTCAATTATCAGCAAACTTCCAATGACTCTGCCGATCGAGCACTCTGTTGTGCCAATGTCGGAGAAGCAGGGATGGTCGAGTCCGACAAGAAGACGGATGCCTGCACCGAAGAAGTGCTGAAACAATACGGTGGCATTACGGTAGGGAAGGATCAAGATGTTATTCCTGATAATGGATCCGAGCCAAGATCAGTTGAAGAATTCTAGACGCTCGAATCCGAAGGCTATTTCCAAGGGATGTCACTAGCCCAAGCACGGGATCTGTCTTTGGGAGAAGGGTCTTACATTGTGCGAAGAAGATAGCAATAGGCGGACTACCAACCCATTCAAAATTGTAACTGAGGAAGACTCCCGTGAAGTACACACCCGGAGGAGGAGGAAAAAGTGGTGAAGTAAGAGGTTCTCGACCTCATCCAAGACCCAAGAATAGCGAATATGTAGATCCCGGAAAGAAGGGGAGGATCTACTGGGGTGGATGAAGTGTCAAATCGGAAGTGGCAAGAAAGAATCTTTAGAGGTCGTGAAAAGATAGGAAGAGGAAAATGAAAGACAAACTCGGCTATGGCTCGAGAGGAAGCGAAAGGATGATCTTTGTCACAAGAGAGCCTATGAGAAGAAGAATAAGAGAGCCGAGGAAGAAGAAAGAAAAAGGAAGAGAGCCGATGACTTCAACAGAGTCAAAAAAAGAAGGAGGCAGGCAAGGCGATGAAGTGTTCTCATTGCGAACCTTTCATGTATTTTACTTGTGTAAATACACTTTTGTAAGTCATCTGTATACTTAGTGAAGTTTTCTGTAATTTTTCACTATGTACTTATTCTAGTATCTTAGCATAGATGTTATTGCTTTTGATATAGAATGCTCTGATACCAAATATAAATAGCTGTGTAAAGGACAAGAATGCTATGATCAATAAAACGATCTATTCTACGCATACATTTTTTGTTACTGCATTGTCTGTATGTATCTTTGTTGTTTATATTTTGTTGAATGTCTTTAATTTTTGGCATCATCAAAAAGGGGGAAATTGTTGGAAAATTTATTTTATAGATTTTGATGAATGCCATGTAAAACTTAAACTAGAAAGTTGGCACCCTATTTTCCTTGTAATTTGCATTGTAATAGATAGAGCTGGAAAAGCTGAGCCAACTCAGCTATGCCTGGAAATACAAGAAGTCAACTGAAGACTGAAGTGAAGACTCCGCTGTGGAACAACTGAGTATGGCCAAGATAGAAGATCAAGAACTCGACTGAAGATGTATCAGCTGAGGAACAGTTGTGTAAAGAGTAAGTCAAGTCAACTCAAGAAGCCAAGTCTCAAGTTGAAAGTGACAGATGAGTCATCCAAGGATTGGAAGTTGACTCAAGTCACCTGGGGTATAAAAGATCTGCGATCAAGTCAAGACAAACCGAATGAGATCCGTTAATGTAAGTCAAGAATGTTACCCAGAATAGTAACAAGTTAAAGTTGTCAGTGATAAAGTGCTAGTTCCAGTTGTGTGCAAAAGAAACAAACCAATGAGAAGCACTGCAGCAAGTGTCAGAAACACTGCAACGCTGCAAGACATTAAATCCGAGGAAATGTCAACATCAAGGACTGCAACAAGACAAGCCAACGAACACAAGTGATTTTTGAAATCAGCCTATCTCTTCAACGGGCAGATTTTTGAAAGTTCACTATAAAAGGCTGAGGAAATTCATTGAGAAAATGTCACCTGAACCACAAATAAGCAAACAATATTCAAGCTGTAAACCTGAAATATTCTCAAGTATATTCAAGCAAATCCTCAAGCCTAAAACTCGAAGGAAATCGATCCAACACAAGTTGTGAAGGAAAGACAACTTCAAACCTGTTGAAGAGGAAACTTTTAAAGAATCAAAAGGGGTCTACTTTCCAAGGAGGATTGTAGGAAGGTTCAAGGTCGAACCAGTATCAAGTTATTGGATGGCTTCGTGATCAAATCCAAGAGCTTGAGAAAGTGAGCTCAAGTAGCAAGACAGTACCGCCTTACTGTGAAGAAGCCTAGCCTGGACGAGAAGCCAGTTGTATGACCAAGGTTGTCTCTAGACTGTTGACCACTTTGTAAACAGATCTTTTACATAGTGGATTCCTCCAGTTGTTGGAGAAGAGAGGATTAGAAGAATTACCCCATCTTCGGACCTCTATAAAAATTAATCTGTGTCATTTATTTTTCAGCACATTTACTTCTCTGCATATTTACATTATATCTGCTGATAAACTTATTTGCTATCCAACTGGTTAATAACCAAGTGCTAAAATCAAGTGTTAAAACAAATTTAAAATAACTCAAAAGGTGTTAAGTCTTTCGCTGATAAAACCAATACAGCCAAGTTAAGGTTCAGGTTAAACAACTGAGTTATTCTATCAACAACTCTATCGAGTCTGTTGAGTGGCTAACTCTGCTGAATAACCAACTTAGTTGTCCTCAATGACGCAGCTATTTGAGTTAACTCTGTAATATTTTAAAAGGACTAAAATCGAAAAGTTGGTAAAGTTTATTCAACCCTCCCTTCTAAACCTTACTCACACCCATTGTTTCAAAACTCAACTTCAGACACGGGAAGCCCTATAGGGTGACCGATCGAACACAAAACATAAGTGTTGTCCAATTTTTGTCGAAATAATCTTCAAGAAATACTCCAAAAATTTGTAAAAATATTTTAGATCGATCGGGAGTATTTGGACAATATTTAGAAATATTGTTTTGGTGTAAAAACACGGTTTAACAAAATCATCAAAATCATGATAAAAACATTTATTTAACACAACCATCTTAAACTCAAGGAATTTGCCGACAACAATTTTTTTGTGTCGGCGTCTTCCGCTTTATACTTCTTTTCTAAGGAGCTGCACAACTCCTTTGCAATTTTTATCGAACAGTACATATTATACAATGTGTTGTCCAGTCCATTGAGAATGTAGTTCTTGCATAGGAAGTCGCTTTGACTCCAAGCATCGAACGTCATTCTCTTCTCCTTATCAGTCTCCTCTTCCCCCACAATTGGGGTATCCTCTATCAAGAAACGAGCAAGGTTTAGAGTCGTAAGATAGAACAAAATCTTTTGTTGCCATTTTTTGAAATCTGAACCCCCAAACTTCTCCGGTTTCTCTCCCACTGCTGGTGTTGGAACGGATGGTGCGGGAACTGATGATGATGAAGCCATTTGATATACATGACAATTTCGTCTTAAACTGTTTTAAAAACTGGATGGTGTATACCGAATGACTGAAACAAATCGAGTAGAGGCACAAAAAGTCGAGGCAAGAGTTGGACTCTTTGTCTTTAAGATGAAATTGCCCCGCTCACCTAAGATACAATGACTTAGGTCTTGTGATAGCAACACTACAAATCACAAGACACTACGAACTTTATAGTGTTTTTGAACTCTCACACTTTATGCAGAATGTATGAAGAATTTCGAATTTTTCTGATTCTGAAATGAATTTTGGGACTGCCTTTTTATAGAGACTAATATGCCTTTTCAGACTGGGTGGGACCCTTGGTTCGGATCAACCAGGACTGTCAGATCACACCTTGTGATCAACAGTCAGCGAATAGACGCATTCAAAGTGCGCCTCTAAAGCGCCCAATGCGACTATGTGCGACGTGCGGGGGCCTGGGTCTGGGCCCAGCTCTGGCTCGGACGGTGCTCCGCACCGTTTTTGGTGCTTTTTGAGCTAGCCAAAGGCTAGTCAAAATTGACTTGGTCCACTAGGGTGTACCATAAGGAGTTCCACATGATTACTCCTTATTAGTGGTAAAGCTCTTTATTAACTAGTCAAACATTTAATATGTTTCCTATGTGGGATATGGCTTTCCATATTCCCACCCTTTTATATTCCATATATAAAAGCATTTTAAGTGGCCAACTTCATACATTTATTTCTCATTCACCCGACATTGGTTTTGAGAAATTCAAAATGTTAATCTCATCTACCCGCGGCGTAGATGACGTTTATCTCATTTATTTCATACATTGAATAAATGAACTCACTTAAATAATTGGTCAAAATCGGGCCAAAAGCCAATTTATTAAAACCAATTCCAACAGTACATACATATGGTGTATATCCATTATACAAGTGTCTCATTTTGACATTTGTCATTTATTCATATACCAAGTGTACCATACACCTGATGTAGAAAGGATAATACAATGACGACACAATATTGTGATTTGTTGAAAGAAAATTGTTCGTATTTTCCATCCATACACCTTCTGGCTTTCAGTAACATCTACGAAATTATTACTTATATTTATGGAGGTTAATTACAAAGACTACCTTGAGGTTTCGCTTAAATACAAAAAATCAACTATAGTATTCGTAATTAATAGAGAGAATAATATTTATATGGCTAAATTGCAAAATATGCCCTGAAACTATCGTGTGGTGGCAAAACAAGACAATAACTTACTCAACTTGAAATTTAGGACAATAATTTTTAAGAATGGCAAATTGAGGACTAAATTGGCCGCTGATTTCAAATTTCTCCCAGAATCGATTATCAATTTGGGAATTTCATTTTTTTGGTCCTAATTGCTAATTGGATATATGACCTAGCAAATTCACGATGCCTTTGATGAAAAAGGAGAAGCAGAGATTCAATTTTCTGGGTTTTCTCCAACTTATTTGGGGCACAATTTTGTCGAGGAGTTGGTGTAGGTCCCAAGGGGTGTAAGTGTAAGGTTTAGAAGGGGGGTTGAATAAACCTTACAAAATTTTCGATTTAGTCCTTTTAAATCTACATAGTTGATTCTACACACAATGTGTCCTTGATGGACAATCGAATTAGTCACTCAAGAGAGTTAATCTCTCAACGACTCAAATTTTGTTGATAGAGTAACTCAAATTTGTTGGCTATAATTTGACTCAACCGTGGTTTTGTTTTCAGCCGGAAGACTTAACACCCTTAAGTTTGATTAAGCAAGATTTTAGAGCTTGATTTAGTACTTATAAATTATCAAATGAATAGCAAATTTATCGTGAGATATAAGCGATTAAAAGTGCGAGGAATTTAAGTCTTTGGAATGTAAATGACACAATGAAGTTTTTATAGAGGTTCAAGATGGGGTAATTCTTCTACTCCTCTCTTCTCCAACTCCTGGAGGAATCCACTAGGTAATGATCGGTTTACAAAGTGGTAACAGATCCCGGATACAAGTCTTGATCACAACACCGACTTGATCCTTAGGGACTCGATCGAGATGCCTTGATCACTCACCGTGGCTTCTCGTGCGACTCGAACTTCTTCACAGGGCAGGCCGCCTTTGTTACTACTACGACTCACTTGCTCAAGCTCTTTGGATTTGATCACGAAGCCCTCCAAAAGCTTAAGACTTGGTTCAACCTTGAACCTTTCTACAATCCTTCCCGGAATGTAGACCCATTTTCTTCAAAAGTTTCCTCTTCAACGATTGAAGTTCTCTTTCCTTCACAGTGAGTGTTGGATTGATGTACTTCGTAATGTAGGCTTGAGGATTGAGAATGTTTCAGTTTTTCTAATATGCTTGTATATCTCACATGTGTGTCATGCATGTGTCTCTTCCTTCTCAAACAAACTCCTCGGCCTTTTATAGTGAACTTTCAAAAATTTGCCCGTTGAAGAGATAGGCTTATTTTTGAAAGTCACTTGCGTCGTTGGCTTGTCTTGTTGCGATTCTTGGAGTTGCCGTTTCCTCGTATGAATTGTTCTTTCACCTTTTCGAGTTCGACACGGTGTAGTGCTTCCCATTGGTACATTCCTTTTGCACGCTTCTCGGGATGAGCACTCCAAGAAAGGTGGTATGGAGATATTACTTGTTTAATTAAATCTCTTGATTTACGTAACGCGTTCTTTTTACGATTATCTCGACTTGACCGCATTTCCTTGCTTTCCCCGGGTGACTTAGAGTCGACTTCCAATCATGGATGACTCTTCCATCACTTCAACTTGAGACTTGGCTTTTCTTGAGTTGACTTGATGATGCTCCACTCACCGCTTCTTGATAGAGTTCCCGTCTACTCTTCTTTGCCATATTCAAATTTGTTTCACAAAAGGTCTTCCTTCCAGTCTTGGTTGTCTTCTTGCATGTTAGGGCGTAGGCGACTTAACTCGGCTTTGGCCGCTCTAATTGTTACAATACATTTCTGACAAGAATTGGGGTGCCAACTTTATATTCTAAGTTTTACATGGCATTCATCAAAATCTAAACAATAAAATTCCTAACAATTTCCCCTTTTTGATGATGCCAAAACTTAAATCATTTAAAAATGCAAACAAAGAAAGATACATACTGAGATAGTGTATTGACATAGAATGTATCGCAGAATCAATTTTTTTTTTTTTTTTTATTGATCATATCATTCTTGTTCCTTAACACAATCACATACAAGGTGTATCGAGCACATAATTGTCTTCACAAAAAAAATAAAGAATTTATAGCTTTATTACGTAAGACTTACATTGTATGTATTTACATAATAAAATACACGAAGGGTTGGGCAAGAACACTTCATCTCCTTCATTGTCTCCTTCTTTCATCTTGTTCAAGATCTTCTTCTCTTCTTCTCTTTTTTCTCGTCGTCACCGCTTTCTTTTTTCTTTTCATATGCCTTCTTGGCGACTTCATCTTTTCTTATTCTTTCCTGTCTCTCCCGCCATAGCCGAGTTTGTCTTTTGTTTTCTTCTTCTATTCTTTTTGCATACTCGGCGTTAGTTTTAGTCACTTTCAAATTTGCCACTTGGTCAAGCCCCCCAAAATTTCAAAGATCCCTCCTTTCTTTCCCGGATCTACGTATTCAATATTCTTGGGCGAGGCCTAGGTCCTGAAGCTTCTTCCTCCACTCTCGCTTCTTCCTCTACCTGGGGCGTATCTTGTCTTTGGGGTCTTCTTCTTTCCAAATGAGTGACCGGCGGAGTGACCAAAGAGAGAGATCGCGGAAGTCTCGCGCTGTCGGCTTCTTCACATAACATGAGACCCTTTTCCCAAGATAAGTCCCAAGCTTGAGCCATAGACATATTTGCAAAGTATCCCCGTTCGAGCGTTTTAAATTCATCGACCGATCGTGGCTCTGTCCCGACATCGAGATGGCATAGGTGTCTCTGTCTCTTTGGAATGCCTCCATGTTCTTTCAAGATGTTCATAACTCGGGCATCCATTCTTCCTTCCACTTCCTTCATCCCTCGCTTCAATTGTTTTTCTCTTTTCGGCCATAGATACAAAGTGTTGGAGTGGCGAGTCACAGAGGAGTTTGCTTTGCTTATAATGTCACCGTGACAGACCTGTTGAGGGGTTTGTGCAATCATCAAGGTCACATCTTTTGATCCTTCCCCCTCAGTGATTTTCCTTTCTTTTGTTTCAAAATTTCCTCGGTGATTTTCCCTTCTCACCGCTCCTTTCTTTTCACTTGATTTTGCTTTGCTTTAAAGTATTCCTCTTCCCCTTTTTGGCATCATCAAAGGATAGAGGAACCCCAGGGAACATCTTTGGCAAGCATGAAGTCGAGCTGCGGATAGTCGAGTTCTGCTGCAAGTCTGCTGCGTTGAAAGCGGCACGGAATTGGATCGAGTAGCGTTGGACTCTGCTGAAATTAGCTTCATCTCGGCCATGAGAAGGCTGAATTTTCTAGTCATGTGTTCTTCCAAACGTAGATCATTCGTATTTTGCTCACGCAGAGCTTTATCTCGGCAAAGATATGAGCTTCATGCATGTGCTCAATATGTTCTCTCGGCCGTTTTGCATCGGCATTTTAAGCTCTCCACACCAGCAGACTTGTTGAACAATGTCCTGAAGTATCTCACATGTTCCACACGCATTGTTTCTTCTTTGTTGCCACCATTCCCTTATCCGAATCGTTATGCCTCTTAAATCACCGTAAGGGTGGCATCTCTGTTGTCGATCGCATGTCCAAAGAGGCTGATGCCTCTCCATCCGTTCAACCTCGGCAAATAGTGCCTTGAACACTTCTCGAACTTCACTGATTCTTTTGTTGCGGTGATGGCCATGCAACGTCAAAATCATAATCACCGGAACAATGGTGTCGATGGAAGAACAGAGCTGGTTTGTGATAGCGTGCTTGTTCGTTTCGACTCTTCGTGGAGTTACGTATCTCCAAAGTGAAAAAGGAAAGATTCTACAAAAGATTCATCACCGCCTCTTGGGATCTGTTCGATGATGAGCGGTGCGCGTGAAGTTCTTTTGGGAATCGATCCTGCTTGCATCTTGAGGAGCCCGAGCGGTGGTCTCTTGTTCACCGGGTTTTGTTGTGAAGTAGACCCGCTTTGAGCCTCAAATTTGTCTTAACGACCGTTGGTCTCACTGATTTTTCCATTTCATGGCGGTCCTCGGCCTTATCGGAAGCGTCATCGGATGATGATGAGATTTCCATTGGTGGCTCATCATCAAAGTTAAAAGTTTGACGAGTAGTCTTGGGATCGGACTTGCTCGTCGTGGAACATCCACAAAAGTCTTTTGGATTTGTCATGGGGGATGACTCGAACTTCTTCTTCGCCTTTTCCGATCCCGGAAAAGTGACATCGAGATTGTCCTGGGAATCATGAAGTGCGCTTATCTCCTTCTCGGATGGGTCGATGATGGCGGAGGGATGTTCTCTACATCGACTTCTTTTACCCGAAGTCTCAACCTCCCGTGGGCCTTCATTACCTCCGGCGGTCTCTCTGCTGCGAGGCACTGTCCTCCCTTTCGACAAGTGTCACTGTCTTAGGGTCTTCTACAATGGCATCCATTTGAGTCTCAACCCCATGGATTGCACTTTCATCGCCCAGTGTTAACTCCCGTACATTCCTTCCTCGTGCCTCGATCGTTGCATCGCAGCCGTCATTAGCCTTTCGAGAGGTTGGCACCTCGGTGAGAGATAGTCTCAATCGCCGAGCTTCGTTGATGGCAACTTCTTTTTCCTCTTGTGTTTGTATTTTCTCTACTTCGCCTCCTTTATTCGTTGTGGAGTCATCTGCAAAGATCCTCCGACCTTGCTGCAGTGGAGGGAGTTTCCCCCTCGGGCGCACCACCGAGTGACTTGTAATGGGGTCACTCGTCTCCAAACTCCCTACTGTTTTGATTGATTGTTCAGTAGTTGGGGCGGTGGTAGCACACCTTCAATAGGGGTTGGCTCGATTGGGGTCCCCACTTTCCCGGTTTCATCGCCATCTCCTTATTGCCTTCTTCTCGAGTGAATCTGGGAAGTGGTAGCGGCAACAACAATGGCTATTTGTTTGAACCACTCCCATTGGATCAATTTCACCGTGTTCGGAGGACTCTCCGGTCCCTCCGTTAATCTTTGCTCGTGAAGGATTCTTGATTCGTGCAATGCTTGCTGCGCATTTGCAACTCTTCTCGCGGCGGCAAGATTCTCTGCGGATCCTCATCACTTTGTCCCGAGAAGACATCAAGGAGAGGATGTGTGTGTTACGTGGTGCCGGAGATAGAGGCGGATGCTTGCCTTCTCACGTGCCTCGGCTTCCTCGGCTTGCTTTTCTCTCTCCTTCTCCTTGTAGATCTGCAGGATGTCGTGCGATTGTCTTCATCCAAATCTTTGGGAGTACGAGGTCGATCCCAAGGAAGCTCAACAGTTCCTCTTCTTCTTCTATGAACTCGGGCCGTTGGAACTGTTCCGACTTACTCAACTTCCATTTTCTCCACTCACGCAGACGATTTTGGATGTCCGGGTAAGGTGGAGATAGGATCATGACATCACTATCCGCTCTAGCGGTTCTTCTTGTGCTTCACCGTGTGAATTACAGTGTGTCTTCGGTTGCCTCTGCTGATCGCCTTTCAGCAGACTTGGTCAAGTTCATCAATTACATCCGGAGATTCTACTTCTCCAAAGAGCCTCCTAGATATCTGTTCTAGCCGAGTGGTGACTCACCGTGGTTTCTCCGACTCGGAGCGCTTGATAATTCGTCAAAGGCTGCGTCTCTGGTTTGTACCAGGGAATTTCTCGTTGAGAGATGTTGTCTTCGAGTCTTGTGCGGCGGGGGGCCGTCTTTGGTGTTTGTTTCTAAGGAGCTGGCCGTCTTGGCTTGTCGGTTCTCCTCCTTTTGACGATCGGAGAAGGTATTTGTGAGTCCTTCTCGACCGCTGCTGCGCAGGGCAGAGACACTGGCCGGGCGGGCGAGCATGTTTGGTTTTCTTTCTTTGCGGGGGCATCTTCTTAGCGGCATGCGCAGGGGCGCTTTTTCTTCTTAGGCCGGAGAGGAAAGCAATTTTGTATCTTGGGTCACCGATTCCCCCACCGTGTCGCTCTCTTGGCGTAAGCTCGCTTCGAGCGCCCGAGAGGTTTGCTCAACATCCTCTTGTTAACATGGAAAGCCTTCCCATTTCTAAGAGGGACTTTTTCACCTCCAATAGCCGCCAATCACTAGGCCATATCCCGGGGATCCTCCAAATGAGCCATCTTCTTTGAAGGACTTGTTCCCCACGTTCGCGGCAGAGTCTGCTGTGTAGACAAACTCAGCCTGATTTATCTTCTTTTTCTTCGATGATTGCAGCCATTACAATCGTTTTGCCTTTGTGATTGGTCAAAGTCCGCCAAATTTAATGTCGATACATTTGGCAACTATGTCCAACAACTTGTGATAATCCTCCTTCAGCAGATCTCTTGTTTGATGTGTATATTATTTTATCCAAAGTCGGACTTGGCTATTTCTTTCCAGGCGTCGGCCAAGTTTACATTAGCTTTTTTAATCTCGGATGCTCCTTCTGGCTGGTAGTGAGCAATGTTCACCAAATCCATGGCGGTGATAGTCACCGCTTTCCGTGAACAGATGACTTGATTCCTTCATCGTGAATCTCGGCATTCACGTAGAATTGTGCGACCTCCTCCACATAGGTCATCGGATATTCTAACGTTAGAAACGGTTTTAGCCTGGACGTTTCCAACTTCTCGGCGATTTTCTTCACTAGGGTGTCGCGGACCCTGTTTCATCATTCCGTCAAAAATCCACCGTAGAGCCGTGTGGATTTGCTTTCCTAACTTGGTAAAGTCATAAGTTGGTGCCATTTCTCAGATTATTTCAAGGAAAAACTCGAAAAATGATTTGAAGATTGATAGGGTTTCTAGAGTATTTTGCCTTTGCTTTTGAGAGAAAGAGATGAATGCAGTTTTTTTTTTTTTTTTTTGAAGTGTGAGAGAAAACGGACGAAAATGGTTTAAATATGGTTTATGAAAGGGCGTGCGGGTGGTTTTGAATTGTGATCGAAATCAACGGCTTGGATTTTGCACGCCTATTGAGCATTTCATGTCTCGTATTTAATGCGGCAAAGATTTATATCCAATCATAAGCTTGGTGTGCGGCTTTATGTCTGTACACATCATCATTATCTTTGACGTATTCCTTAAAACATTCCCGCTTAGTCAAAACGATCATGCGTTTTTGTCACTTTGCTCATAAGTTATTCAGCTTATTTCTTAGCCGATTTAACTCTACTTCTCACATTCTCTTAGCGACTTAGCTATCACCGACTCGGTGTAGTTGTCTTTCCGATCATACCGATTTCTTGAGCCGATTTACTTTTTCAGCTCTTTTTCACCTCCTTTTCTGTTCCATTTCTTTTCTTTGGTTCTTCCGTGTCTCGACTTAGTTCAATTAATCCCAACTCATGTTTGAGTTCTTCAAATCTTGACTCACATAATGGTTTTGTGAAGATGTCGGCTAGTTGTTTATCGGTTGAGATATATTCCAGGATGATGTCCTTCTTTTCAACATGATCTCTTATGAAGTGATATCGACATCAATATGTTTTGTTCTTGAGTGCAACACGGGATTTTGAGTGATTGCAATTGCACTTGTGTTATCACACATGATTGGAATTTCTTTTTCCTCAACTTCATAGTCTCTCAAATTTCTTTGTCTCATCCATAGGACTTGGGCACAACAGCTGCCCCAGCCTATGTATTCGCCTCACCAGAGAGGTGGCTATTGAGTTTTGCTTCTTGCTAAACCAGGAAATTAGTCTGTTTCCTAGCATTTGACATGTGCCTCAAGTGCTCTTCCTGTCCACTCTGCATCCAAAGATAGTCGAATCAATAGCCGCTTAGCTTGAATCCACCTTCCTTTGGATACCATAGGCCTACTTCTTGGCTTCCTTTCAAGTATCTCAATATTCTCTTAGCTGTTGTCATATGGCTCTCTTTTGGAGCAGATTGAAATCTTGCACATACACCTACAAAGAAAGGTGATGTCCGGCTTTGCTTCTTGTGAGATAGAGCGGTGATCCATAAGTGCTCAGATCTTGTTTGATCTACTGAGTTTGCCATCCGCATCCATGTCCATTTTGGTGATGTGTTCATTGGTATTTTTACGTAAGACTTCTCCTCCATACCAAACTTCTTCATTAAGTCTCTCCGTGTATTTTGTTTGACTTATGAAGGTTCCATCCTTCAAATTGTTTCACTTGGAGTCCAAGGAAGAATGTCGCTCTCCCATCATGCTCATTTCAAATTTACTTTGCATGAGGTTTGAAAATTTTTCACACAGCTCTTTGTTAGTGGATCCAAAAATGATGTCATCCACGTATATTTGAACAAGCAAAGATACTCTTCTTGTCTTGAATTACAAAAAGTGTTCTATCTACTTTTCCTTTTGTGAATCCATTTTCGATTAGGAATTGTGACAGGTGTCATACCATGCTCTGGTGCCTGTTTCAATCCATACAGGGCTTTCTTGAGTTTGTATACCTTGTCTCCAAGAGTCTTCTGCTCAAATCCTGGAGGTTGTTCAACATACACTTCTTCTTCCAATAAACCATTTAGGAATGCACTTTTTACATCCATCGATATACAATGAAATTCTTGTGAGTCGCATAGGCAAGAAACATCCTTATAGCTTCCAATCTTGCTACGGGGGCAAATGTTTCATCAAAATCTATCCCTTCTTCTTGGCAATATCCTTTGGCTACTAGTCTTGCTTTGTTTCTTACCCACGAGCCTTCCTCGTTCATCTTATTTCCGAATACCCATTTGGTTCCAATAACATTTTGATGTATGGGTCTTTGCACTAATTCCCATACTTTATTTCTCTCAAACCGATTCACTCTTCTTGCATAGCTTGAATCCAATGTGTGTCGTCCAATGCTTGTGACACATCTTTGGGCTCTATTTGCGAGATGAAGTATGTGAACATAGCTTTTTGTTGAGTCTTTGGATCTTGTTTTCACACCTTCTCTTATGTCTCCAATGACAAGTTCTCGATGGATGGTCTCTTAGCCATCTTACATCAGGTTGGAGTAAGTTAGTTGATTCATCGACTTGCCGTGTTGTTGTTGTGGTCGACTCTCTCGTAGTCACTTAGCCGCAAATTTTCCACTGTTTTTGAGATTCACTATCTCATCTTCTTCCTCAATTGATAATTCCGGCTTCAACTTCAAAGATAGGACTCTTCTCAGTATGGTTGGATGATTCACTTATCACCGACTCTTCAATGTCTTCTCCATTTACATTTGGCTCATCGAATACTACATGAATGGATTCCTCTCAGTAACCATAGTTCTTTTGTTGAGTATCCTCAGTAGGCTTTGCTTTCACCGAGTATCCTAAGAAGATACCTTCATCGCTTTAGCATCAAAAGCCTTTAGGTTGTCTTTGCCATTGTTGTGGATGAAGCATTTACATCCAAATATTTCAAATATGAAACATTTGGTTTTCTTCCGATCCGATCTCATAGGAGTCTTTGTCAGTTGTCTATTTATCATACATCCTTTTTGGATGTAGCAAGTCATGTTGATTGCTTGACCCAAAATCTTTTTGGTAACCCCGCCTTGCCTAACATGGTCCTTTGCTTCTTTGAGGGTTCTCGTTCTTCTTCTTTCGCAACTCCATTCTCACAGGAGTCCTTGCTGATAGTTCATGACCAATACCATTCTCAATACAAGATCGAGTTATTATTCCATTGACAAACTCGGTTCCTCTATCCGATCTTATTTTGATAATGGTTTGACTCTTCTCATTTTGAATCCTCTTCATCACCGTGGGTAGTTTTTGTAGAGTTTCTTTCTTCTTGCACATGAATATTGTCCATGTATATCTTGAGTAGTCATCTACTACCACCAAGGTGTATTTCTTTCCACTTATCTTTGGCCGGTTCCACAAATAAATAGATCCATATGAAGTAGATGCAATATTCTTGTTGAAGATGGGCATGTCTTTTCTTTGAATGACGACTTGATTTGCTTTCCTTCGACATGCATCACATATACTCTCCTTCTTGTATACGAGTCCGGAAGTCCTTCTACAAGATGACTTCTTGCCACTTGTTAATTGTTTTGAAATTCGGGTGACTCGGCTTTTTGTGCCACGACCCAACTTGATTCAAGTGTTTTTTGCTAGAGATAGACAGTCTTTGGGTGTTGCGGTTGACCAATCCACTACATACATATTTTTCTCTTTCTACATCCTTGCAAAGACAACTTCATTTGATTCAATATCCTTGATTTGGCATATACCCATGTTGAATCCAACATTGTAGCCCTTGTCACGAGTGATCGATACTCGATAAGTTGAAGTTGAGTCCTTCAACATATGCAACATCTGTGATTTCTAATCCATTCCTCTTGATGGATCCAATGCCTCTTATTTCACCAGAGCTTCATTTCCTCCAAATATGACTTTTGCTCCTTTAACTTCCTTGAATTTTGACAGATTTTTCTTATTTCTGTCATATGTCCGGAATGACCATTATCCATGTACCAGGTTCCTTGGCACTTAGCATTTGTTCCTTGAACCCGCACTCAAGGAAATTAAGTTTTAGGTACCCATACTTGTTTGGGTCCCGAGGGGTTAGAATTGTAAGATGATCCAACCAACCTATAGCCAAATGATTTGACTATAAGGGGTTGCCATCTATCGATGTCATAATCATAATTAATCCTGGCAAATTGCTTGGGAATTCTAGGTTCATACAAATTGTCTCTTTTGTCGTATACCGCATATGTGTTTTAGCAATTGCCTTCCTTGGGTAATTGTGGTGTCTTTGAGTGTAGTGCCTAGGTGTATATGTGTCTGATGAAAGCTCTTATGCTTTTGGAATGGCCTTTGCTTGAGTTCTAGGCCTTTGCCATTTGGGCTTATATTCCATAAGTCTGTGGCCGATAGTTCACATTATTCCAATCACTTGGCTTGGATATTTTCTACCATTCCCATCATATGTATTTCTTTTATGGGTTTTCTGAATTTTTGGTAGCTTTGCTTCTTCTTTACAGAGTATTTTCTGTTTGGAGTTTCTTTGAGGACTCGTGAATCTCTTCTCAAATGTCCCTTTCAAAGACACTCAACAATCTGTTTTTCCTTTTCCTTTGTAACCAAGGCCAGTTTGCTTGTTATTGTGCTTTGGAGTGAATGTGTGTGCAACATTTAGATTTTTGGATTTTTCAGACTCTTCATGACTTGAAGATCCTCTTTCCAAAATTACTTTTGAGGTTTGACATAGCACAGAGGAGTTAAATCCTAAGCCTGTCTTGTCTCCACATTCTCTTTGACTCATAATAAGATCATCCAATGATTTAGATGCCTTAGTGAATGAGGCAATAACATTCTTGAGGTCATTCTCCCTCTTTTCTATAGCAGCAATTTCTGCTATTAATTTAGCATTTTCACTTTTAAACCTTCATTCTCATCGGCTATTTGACTTAGAGTACTCGGCTCCTTAGTCACTTTTGAGTTTTGACTTTTGAGTAGGCTTGTTTTCCTCATTCAATAGTGTGTGAGGTTTTAATGTGTTCAAAATCTTTCATCATTTTGCCTAATGAATCATAAAGATCGAGTGGGTGATGAAGTGTGTGTGTCACGATCACTATCACTAGTGTCCGAGTTTGTTGAGTTAGATTGTACCTCATCTTCTTGATCGTTGATCTTGTTCTTTGGCCATCAAGCGGATCGGGCTTCTTCTTCGAGTCACTTGAGTAGTCGGCTTCACTACTCTACGAATCGATTGTCTCTCTTGATTTGGCCGGTTCAAATCGTGATCTCTGCGACCAACATTGCCTTTTTCTTTTCTTGTCTTCTTTCTCTCAAGACCTTTCTTTCTTCTTCATTCCTGTATTTGTTGACTACGGGTTATGGACAATCGATGGCATAGTGACACTGGTTGCCTACGGTTCAAAGATAGATATTCAACCTTTTGATCAGTTCTTTCCATTCTTGGATTGTCACCTTTGATACTCAACTTTTTGATGATCTTTCTCTTGGTTGGCCTATCTTCCCTTGATTTGGAGGAGCCGAGTGTCTTCTCCTCGAAGATTCACCCTTTCCTCTCTTGTAGTTCTTGTTAAAGAACTTGTTAAATCTTTTAACCATCGTGGGCTATTTCTCCGGGTCAATTACTTCTTTGACCTCGGCTCTCTTCCCATCTTTGACAATTAGAGCAACTGTTTTGGGTGCAAACTCTCTTCCTCGGTCTTTTCTTCTCACCAAAAACTCGTAGGCTTTGAGGTCCGAGAACAACTCATGGTTGGATGTCTTTGATAGGTCCATGGAATGTCTCGGTGCCATGACCTTCATTTCCCATTCACCGAAGACTTTTTAGGATTTTCATACACATTTCTTCTCGTGTATATTCCTTTCCAAGTGCGATGGCTCATTTGTGATTTACGTGAACCGAGCGTCTAGTTGATCCAGGTTCTCTCCCGAGATCATTTTGAAATTCTCAAATTTCTGACAAATGCACCGATAATTTGTTTTCTTTGATTTGCTCTGAGCCTTCACAAATCAATGTCAACTTGTCCCAGATTTCTTTGGTCGTTTTGCATGATTTGACTTTATTGAACATGGCTTTGTCCAAAGTTTTGTAAAGGATGTCCTTGGCTACATTGTCCAGGTTGTATCTTTTTCATCATTTGTCCACTCGGTTCTTGGTTTTTCAACCATGACCGTCCGGGAGCACATCTTCTTCTCCTTCAACAAGCAACTCTTCGTGACAAATTGTGTTCACCTTTAATATTTGCGAGAGGCCCATCTTCTATCACTATCCACATCTCATCATGTAATCTTTGATAGATGAGCACATATACGAATTTTCCAATCATCAAATTCTTCAATAGTGAACATAGGGATGCGTGTCAAATTTGCCTCCATGATAATAACTTTTAATGATAAAAAGAGTTTTGAAAGTTTAAGTACCAAAGCGGACTTTGAAAGTTTGGAGATCTAGTTCGAGAACCGGTGCGGAGGGTTCAATGAACCAACCGCTCCGATACCACTTGTAGGTCCCAAGGGGTGTAAGTGTAAGGTTTAGAAGGGGGTTGAATAAACCTTACAAAATTTTCGATTTAGTCCTTTTAAATCTACATAGTTGATTCTACACAAACTGTCCTTGATGGACAATCGAATTAGTCACTCAAGAGAGTTAATCTCTCAATGATTTCAACTGAAATTTGTTGATAGAGTAACTCACCGTTGTTGGCTATAATTTGACTCAACTTTGTGGTTTTGTTTTCATTGGAAGACTTAACACCCTTAAGTTTGATTAAGCAAGATTTTAGAGCTTGATTTAGTACTTATAAATTATCAAATGAATAGCAAATTTATCGCCAGAGATATAAGCGGATTAAAAGTGCGGAATTTAAGTCTTTGGAATGTAAATGACACAATGAAGTTTTTATAGAGGTTCAAGATGGGGTAATTCTTCTACTCCTCTCTTCTCCAACTCCCGGAGGAATCCACTAGGTAATGATCGGTTTACAAAGTGGTAATACCCGGATACAAGTCTTGATCACAACAAACGACTTGATCCTTAGGGACTCGATGCGGAGATGCCTTGATCACTCACCGGCTTCTCGTGCGACTCGGCTTCTTCACGCGGCAGGCAAAAATTGCTTGTTACTACAACTCACTTGCTCAAGCTCTTTGGATTTGATCACGAAGCCCTCCAAAAGCTTAAGACTTGGTTCAACCTTGAACCTTTCTACAATCCTTCCCCGAATGTAGACCCATTTTCTTCAAAAGTTTCCTCTTCAACTGATTGAAGTTCTCTTTGACCCCTTTTCTTCAAAAGTTTCATCTTCAACTCGATTGAAGTTCTCTTTCCTTCACAGGTGAGTGTTGGATTGATGTACTTCGTAATGTAGGCTTGAGGATTGAGAATGTTTCAGTTTTTCTAATATGCTTGTATATCTCACATGTGTGTCATGCATGTGTCTCTTCCTTCTCAAACAAACTCCTCGGCCTTTTTATAGTGAACTTTCAAAAATTTGCCCGTTGAAGAGATAGGCTTATTTTTGAAAGTCACTTGCGTCGTTGTTAGCTTGTCTTGTTGCGCTTCTTGGAGTTGCCGTTTCCTCGTATGAATTGTTCTTTCACCTTTTCGAGTTCGACACGGTGTAGTGCTTCCCATTAGTACATTCCTTTTGCACGCTTCTCGACTGAGCACTCCAAGAAAGGTGGTATGGAGATATTACTTGTTTAATTAAATCTCTTGATTTACGTACAACTGATTCTTTTACGATTATCTCGACTTGACCGCATTTCCTTGCTTTCCCAGGTGACTTAGAGTCGACTTCCAATCATCGATGACTCTTCATCACTTCAACTTGAGACTTGGCTTTTCTTGAGTTGACTTGACCGATGCTCCACTCACCGCATCTCGATTCTTCTTCAAGAGTTTAGTCTACTCTTCTTTTTGCCATATTCAATTTTGTTTCACGAAGAAGGTCTTCCTTCCGGTCTTGGTGTCTTCTTGCATGTTAGGGCGTGGCCGACTTAACTCGGCTTGGCCGACTCTAATTGTTACAATACATTTTACTGTGAGAATTGGGGTGCCAACTTTATATTCTAAGTTTTACATGACATTCATCAAAATCTAAACAATAAAATTCCTAACAGGTTGGGTAGTTTTATTTATGCTTCCTTTATTTTCATCCAAGTCATCGTGAATTTGCCACGTCATATGTCTAGTTAGCAATTAGGGCAGAAATAAATAAACCCCAAATTGGGAATCGATTCCGAAGAATTTTTTAAATTGACGGCCACTTTAGTCCTCAATCTGCCATTTTTTAAAAATTATTGTCCTAAATTGCAAGTTGAATAAATTACTGTTTTGTTTGCCACCACCCAATAGTTACAGGGCTATTTTGCAATTTAGCCTATTTATCTTGATTGTGTTATTTATGTGCTGACGCGCCCACGATGGGGAGAGTAAAAGAGGCGAAAAAAAAGACCACCTTTTTTCACAGCTCAGATTCCAGCTTTCGTAGTGCCGAACAAAAGCCTTTGGGGACAATGGTGATGTCGATTTGTCATTTGTCAATGCTGCACATGAAAATACTAACAAACAACATAAATCCACACACTCTACCAATTTTATTATCATCATTTTTATTATAAATAAATACTACCTCATACAATACTCCCCTAAATAATAGCAGCCAAAAAAATAAAAAATTTGCCGGAGAGCTTCTTCAATTACGATTGACATTCTCTCTCTGTCCAAACACACAGTAAAATGCACAGGAATCGATTTTCTTGCAGCGTTGGAATAAAACGACACCGGGATCTGCGTTTCTTGATTATTGCAACCGGAGTAACGGACATGTATTTTTTTTAATCTTGTTGTTGTTTTTCGTATATTTGCTCGTTTTGGGCGGACCCTTTTATCTGTCTTGGCGTTTTATAACTCTGTTCGAATCCACATTGTGGTGGAATATATTGTTTTTCGTTTATCTTGAAATATAATGATTCTGATGTTGTCTAATGTTGGGTTTCCTGAATTTCTTTATAATTAAAGAGGATCTTGATGGTGTCGCTTTTCACATGTTTTCGTTGTGAATAGAATTTTTTACTTTTTGCTGTCATAATTGCAATTGTTGTTTTTTCTTTCCTGTTTATGATTATGATGGCTTGTAGATTTATGTTATATGACTTTTTATTTTTGTTTTGTGATTTTGAATGTATAGGATTCTTTGGATTTGTATTGATTGAATCCAGTGAAACCAGCATTAACAAGAGAAAGGGGGATTTGGGCTTCATTTTTCGAATCTTGTGAAAAGAAAAAGGGTAGCAAAAGGTGAATCTGTTAATTTGTGTTGTTGGGATATAACTTGGGGTTGAGCAATGTTGTCTAAAAATGGTGACCATCAGACGGTCCCATTATCGGTGTTGTTAAAGCGTGAATTGGCCAATGAGAAGATCGAAAGGCCCGAGATTTCTCATGGGCAGGCCAGTCAGAGCAAGAAAGGCGAGGACTTTACATTCATCAAGACCGAATGTCAACGGGTCTTAGGTGATGGAGTCACCACATATTCTGTTTTTGCGGTATAATGATATAAATCCCTTCTTTTATTTGTTATTTAGTTCGTCAATATAATTGTCATTTTGTGATTATGAAACTCGATTCCTCATTCCTTTAAACTGAGCATTTCATGAAATAATAGTTGACGCGGAAATGCAGAATGTTTTATTGGGCTTATTATGTTATTTTCCATACAATGATTGTTGATATTTTTGCGTTAAGCTTGTTAATACTCATCAGAATGAATTAATTAGAGGACAGATTCTACTCCTTGAAGATTAAATGAACATCTGTTCATGGATGTGGGGGAAATATTACCGTAATTGCAGCTTTTTTTAATTATTTAGCAGCTTGCATTAAAATTGTCATAACTCGACATGTGATTTTTTCATCAATGTCCTGTGTTGAAGAATAGTTGATTTGAATGTGCTAATCATTATTAGAGGGGATGCTGTTCTCTTATCTTTAACGGGTTCTCATTGTAATGACAACGAACAAAATGTGTTCTTTTATCTATCTAATAAGTGGTAAATTGTGTCTTCTTGACGAAGGGATTTAAACTCTTGCCTTGCTTCATTTTCTTCCTTCTTACATATATAATTTTTTTAAATATATTCTTTTTTCAGTTATTTGATGGTCACAATGGATCTGCAGCTGCTATATATGCCAAGGAGAATCTCTTGAATAATGTCTTGAGTGCTATACCACCGGATCTTAACAGCGATGAGTGGGTCTCTGCATTGCCCAGGGCTTTGGTTGCAGGGTTTGTGAAAACCGATAAAGATTTCCAGGACAGAGGTATAACTGTCTTTGTAACCAGTCATTTACTAAAACCTGCATCGACTCGAAAAAATGGTTGTAAGTAGAGTATGATTGCCGTTCAACCTGCACCTTGCAAGCAACTTTGTCTGGATATGTATCGTCAACATTAAATTTTGGTTATAATTGTACTTGTAAAGTTCCACTTTACCTGAGAATTCTTTTAATGTATTTCAACTCTTTAGCGATACCACCAGATTCAGTAGAAAATAGCAGTTTCTAGAGATAATTAGTGAAGCTTGTTTCTTATTTGGTACATCAGAATCTTGTAAAATCATCCAAGTTCTGATGCACACTTGAGTGGATTTAAATAATTCGTTTTTCTTCCCTTTTTAGCCCCCATTTACATAGTTTCAGAAAAAATATCTTAGATGTTACAAATCAGGATATTGGCTGAAGAAGTGCACATCCCTTTTTTTCCCCCCTTTTTTCCACTTTAGATGACAATTAACTTCTAAACGTCAGATCTTGTTAGTCATTTACTTAACACTGAATTTCCGTGCATCTCCAGTTGCTAGAGTCTAGAGTTGATTAAATTACTCTTTTAGTTATGTCAATATGTGTGATACTTGAGAACCTTTATTCTTCACAAATTCATGTAGTTATTCAGGTTTCAGCTTGCATATGGGAAAAGTTTACAAAAAGCTTTCTAGCTATTAGCTCTTTCATCTGTTCATTAGATCCTAACTGAATTTGGTTGACATTTATATATCTAAATAACATCATTCTCTCCGTACTTGCCACACATGAAGTTCCATACTCTCTCTCTCTATATATATATATATATATATAATTATATATCGTAATGGGAATGGCTGCTCATTCTGGCTCTTATGTATCAGCACGAATCTCGGGAACAACAGTTACCTTTGTAATAATCGAGGGATGGGTTATAACTGTTGCATCAGTTGGTGATTCTCGTGGTGTACTTGAATCCGCTGAAGGGACAATATATTATCTGTCAGCAGATCATCGACTTGATGACTGTGAAGAAGAGTAAGTAATTTGGCTTTTAACCTGATTCGCAATATGGACCATTTTTTCTACAATAAAATTTCAGTTTTCTGATTATTGATGAAACAGGAGGGATCGGATAACTGCAAGTGGCGGTGAAGTTGGTCGGCTTAATACGGGAGGTGGCACAGAGGTACTCTTCTTCTCACTCCTCACCGAGGCATTTCCTTTCTGTCGAATATCTGTAATTACTGTATCTATATTCTGGTGTAAATTCAACTGCTCGTGTGGATGAGCTTGACGTTTTGTGGAAATTAAAGTGTTACCTATTTTGGAATTTTACGTGATTACTTATTTCAAACTTGAGTGCTCCCATGTGCCGTCGGTGCAAAATCTTGTGGCATGTCTCTTGTATATATTTGTGTCGCCATGAAATATTGTGGTAACTACAAAAACTACCCCTAGGCTAGCTTAATTACAAAAAAACCCAGTTATCTTTCAAAATGACAAATACGTCATTTGACATTTTTTTTCTACTTTACAAATTGCAACCCTCAAAGGGGGTTTTGCTAGGTAAATAAAAACCTCAAAGGGGCATTTGTAATTTTGAAAGATCACTGGAGTTCTTTGTAATTAGGCTGAACCTCAAGGGTAGTTTGTAATTTTCCTTAAATATTTTTCTTTCAGTTTTGGCAATCAATGGACAAATAAGGTTAACCTGTGGTCTCCAGTTTCAATCAATTTTTCTCTAGTAAATAATGTTTTAATCTTACAAGTGGTCTGTTCTTTGTAGATTGGGCCATTACGATGTTGGCCTGGTGGCCTGTGTCTTTCACGATCCATTGGCGATATGGATGTCGGAGAGTTCATAGTTCCTGTACCGCACGTAAAGCAAGTAAAGGTGCGTTTATTATCACGAAACTATGCTTGCTCATTTTGAGCCATTCTGTCTACTTTGACCAGCTAAATATATTTATCTGTGTTGTCGTTCTTTCACAACACCATTTGGAGGGCAAGCCGTCCAATAAAAGACAACAAATTGACCAAGTTTAGCTTTCACTTTAGACTTTTGAGCTATAATATCATCATCATCATCATCAATTGCACCTTATCCCACTATATGGGGTCAGTGGTTTGAAGTTTATAGTGTCTATTAATTGTCTAAAATTAATTAACACTACAAAATTCACACAAAAAGCAAAGTGGCAAAGTTTTACGCCGGATGCCCTGACACAACCTTCATACGAAGGAGAGATAAGATGAAATTCCAAAACCATCATCATCACAGCTTTTTCCATGCAACTTGCATGGAAAATACGATGAGACGGCGATGAGTTGAGATAGTTGCTCTAGTCATGTCCCATTACATGATTGATATTGTATAATATGATGAGCAGCATTTAGAAGATGAATGGCATTTTCAAGGTCAATTACCCATAAAGACTGTAAAATATGGAAAGTTTGTTTCACCAAGAGATGCTAATGTTTTAAATATGGACTATTATGTTTTTTTTCAAGCGTGTTGCATACTCCATCGTTCTGCGTTTGGACACTGATGTTTGCGAGATGCATTTGGAACATGGCTAACCAATTTATGATTTTTATGTTTTCCTTTATTATGGTTTAGGATAATTACAAAAACTACCCCTGAGGTTTGAGTTAATTACAGAAAAACCCACAAGTTTTGTAAATTACAAAAAAATCCCCATGAAGTTTGATTTGTATTGAACTTACCCTCTTCATAAGCAAAAATATTTAAAACATAACCCCCTTATGATTTAACACAACCAAACTTCAAGGGATTTGTTTTTTGTAATTTTCAAACATCTCTAGATTTTTTTTTGTAATTAAAACCTCAGGGGTATGTTTTTTTAAATTATCCCTTATTGTTATGCCATGGAACCAAGAACGTTATCATCAGTGAATATCAGTGAGCTCAACCAAGTAGGAGCATTCAAGTGAACAGTATGGAAAACTAACTCCTGTGATCCATTGTTCGTAATGACATCATCTTCAATCACGTTTATATGCTTAAGTTACTCTCACTTTCTTGCTTTACAACACCACATATTATCTATGGGATA
Organism: Rehmannia glutinosa; assembly: GCA_016081115.2. Classification (NCBI taxonomy): domain Eukaryota; kingdom Viridiplantae; phylum Streptophyta; class Magnoliopsida; order Lamiales; family Orobanchaceae; genus Rehmannia; species Rehmannia glutinosa. The sequence goes on along the minus strand of JABTTQ020000612.1, from coordinate 39,528 downwards.
GATAAAAGCTGATCAATTTTAAACCAAAGATGGCATGTTGCAAGAAAATGAAAATATGATGGACATTTCCTGGGGAGATCTTCCTCCCACCTAAAAAAACAGGAGTAATTATATTTTTAGGGATAACTACAAAAATTACCCTGTGGTTTGTCCTAAATACAAAAACTCCACTTATCTCTTAAAATTTCAAATACCCCTTGAGGTTTGTGTATGTTTTTCAATTGTACCCCCTTAATAGGTGCAATCCGTAAAACATAAATATATGTGAAGGGATATTTTTAATTTTGAAAGATAGATTCTTTTGTAATTAGACTAAACCTCAAGGGTAGATGTGTAATTATCCCTTTATTATTGTGTTTATTTGTTTTGGTCATTTGTGCATGAAACTAAAAATATTTATGGAGCTATAGTGCTATCTCCACATTTATATTTGTGAATAAGACAATTCTATGCTAAACTTTTTCATTTGTCACATCACAGCTATCATCAACCGGTGGAAGGCTTATTATCTCAAGCGACGGTGTTTGGGATGCATTATCTGCGGAAACAGCTTTCGAGTGCTGTAGAGGGATGCCAGCAGAAGCTGCAGCTTCGCAGATTGTCAAAGTAATATTCTTACATCCTTTTATTTCACACGGTCTCCTTGTATATATTATATAGGAATATTTGCAGAAACTACCCATGAAGCTTAGCCTAATTACAAAAAATTCCAGTTATATTTCAAAATTATAAATACCCCCTTAAACTGTTACAAATACTTCCTTGGGGTTTGTATTTACCTAATAACACATACCCACCATTATGAAGGTGCAATTTGTAAAATAGAAACAAGTATCAAAGGGCATTTGTAATTTTGAAAAATAACTGGGCTTTTCTGTAATTAGGCTAAACCTCATGGGTAGTTTTTATAATGACCCTATTATAAAATATGGTTATCCAATTTCCCTCTTCTCATACTTGCAGGAAGCCGTACAACTGAAAGGTCTTCGAGACGATACAACGTGTATAGTCGTAGATATACAATTACCAAAGAAGCCTGATCCTCCAAAACCACCTCCAAAGAAGCAAGTAAAAGGTGTCTTTAAGTCTATGTTCCACAAAAAGCCTTCAGAGTCGTCTTCTCAGGCCGGCGATAAGGAAGAATATTTTGAACCAGACATGGTGGAGGAGCTCTTTGAGGAAGGATCAGCTTCACTTTCAGAAAGGTCTGAATGGTTTTAATTTTCTTTTTCGGAAGGGCTAATTACAAAAAGTGACCCTGAGGTTTAGTCTAATTATAAAAAAGACCAGTCATCTTTCAAAATTAGAAATACTTCCTTGACAATTGTTTTTATTTTACAAATTATACATATTGAGCAGGAATGTTTGTAACACAAATGCAAACCCCAAGGGGTATTTGTAATTTTGAAAGTTAACCTCATTTGTTTGTGATTAGGCTCAATCTCAAGGGTAATTGTGCAATTTACCCTTTTTAGAACGCATGTCTAACTCTGCTAACAAGACCTGAGATTTTGACGATTCCATTTGTTTGTTGTGTATTATAAGGTTGGACTCGAAGTACCCAGTCTGCAATATGTTTAAGCTGTTCATATGCGCGGTTTGCCAAGTAGAAATAGAACCTGGAAAAGGCATTTCAATACACGCAGAAACAACCGATTCAAGAAAATCACGGCCTTGGGACGGTCCTTTCCTTTGCTCGAGCTGCCAAGAGAAAAAGGAGGCCATGGAAGGAAAAAGACCCTCTGGAGGTAAAGCTCATTCCATTATTTTTGCATTTCAAATTAAACCTTTTTTGAAGTCTTGCGACCGTATATTTATAAATTTTCTATTTTCACATATTTTTTTTACCAGCTGCTAGTTATAGTAGTGGAAGTGAATAGTCAATCTCTATCATTCATAATTGAGAAGGATATGGTTTCTGACAAGATAAATTCCGTTCCGTAATGAAACCCTATTGTGAATACCTAAGACACAACACAATGTGTTTGCTTCTGCTGTGTTTGGATTTGAAGTTGAAGATTTTATTTGTTGTAAAGCGAGTTGGAACATTTGATGACAATGGATAAATCGTCGCTATGCCTTCCTCAAATTGAAGACGGTTATAGGTCTCGTTTTGTACAATTTCTGTAGAACAGATCTGAGATAATTTATTTACTTGTATACTTTAGTCCCTTCACATGGCTAACAACAATTGAAAGCTATCCGCATTGTTATATCGTCGCATAGAATGTTTGAATAGAGTTCTGAAGATTTTTTTTCCTCTTGGACAACATTAATTTTGTTTATGTAACATTGTTGTAATTTGTTCCTTATGTAAGTGAGGAAGATTGACATTCAGAATAGAGAATCAGTTCATTTTGGTCTAATTTCTTGTATGCATTCGTCTAATTCTTGTGTGCATCTTTCGTGCCTTTTTCTATCTAAGGAATTCGAAGAGATTAGTACTTTCATAATAGGGCATTAGGTTTGTTTGGTTGAAAACTCTCCAATGCTGCTCAAGTCAATTCCAGAAAGAAACAAATTAAGTGCGATGGACTGAAAATTATATTTGCGTACCTTTAAATGACACCAGAAGGAAACCTCCCTTAAAGGTACTCAAAATGGCAATGGGTGACGCAACACGATAGTACAACACGATTATAAACACGAATCACTGAAAGAAATGACACGATACAACATGACATGCATGAAAATACAAAGTCATAAAATTTAGTTAAAATTACACTAATTATTGTATTTGTGATCAAATAAGACATATAATATGAAAATATGATAGTGCGACAAGAACATGACACGAATTGTCACCCCGTGCGGTGCATGAACTCTACGGCCCATGCCCATCTGGATCTATATTTTTGGTCTATGAATGATGGTTATGTGAAAGTATTAACAATTCTATAATTCTAGATATACACTGTTATGTTTAAATCTTTGTGCATGTGAGCAAGACAGGGCATGCAACAAAGATATCCTTTTTCTTTTTTTCTTTTTTTTTTCCACTACCCACTACGTAAAATCTTGTGATTTCTCTCTAGACAGAAGTCTTAGGAAGACAAAAACCAGCAAGCAACGTGACATAAGACAAAAAAAACTTAGCAATCTCCCACTCCCACCCTTACCCTTCCTCTTTCCCATCTCTTATCTTTAGATTCATACCAAAATGGTTTTGAATGATTAAGTGGAGAAGATGAATCTGTTCACCCAAATAATGCCTCTATCATTGAGATGTTGACCTTAACTAAGCAAACAAAGTTTTTCTACGACAAGATGGTCTATTGGGCCATACCCTACACGTGTCTCCGGCCCCACCTCACTCTACCATATTGTGACAAGTAATTTTGATTTGTTGTTATATTCTTCACACCTTGTATAGTATAAGATCACTTTTTCAAATGGATTTTTTGATTTAAAAGTCCATATGTCATAATAATAGTTGTTTGGTGGTTAATTCATAATGAACTTTTAGATAAATCTATTTTCCAAAAAGTCCATTCTAGAGATGACATAATTAATGACTTTTTGAAAAGTCGCTTATTAAAAAATTCATTTTTCTAAATGGATTTTTACAGAAGTGCTCTGAAACATCAGTCACTAAATAAAACGTATATAAGTATCTGAATTATGAATGGCTATTAAGACACATAGCATAGATTTAACCAAGTAAAACAATATACCTGAAGTCACATCATGTCGCTTGAGTTTGAGGTCACTTAAGGTCACTTCGGGTACTTATGTGTATGATCTGAAACAAAAAAACATGTTAGGTTCCCGCAATACTCGTAGCTGAGGCTCTCCGATACTTAAATCAATTCGGGTCGTGAGGTAAATAAAGTAAGAGTGTGATACTGTCAGTAAATCAATGATATGGACGTAACTCGGGTCGGGTCGGATCAAGGCATGTAGATCCCAGCTCCCAAAGTCAATTTTAGTGTATTCTCAAGGTTAAAGTAGTAAAATCACTTTATTTATTTATCAAAGATCAATGGTGGAGGGAGGGGCAGGCGTTTTTTTACGGGGTGGGACACGAAATCAAAAAAACTTAGAAAAATCACATAAATTTTAATTAAGGGTGGGCGGGATAAAAAATTAATAGAAAAATCACATAAATTTTAACTAAAAAAAAAATTTAAAAAATTTACATTGTAAAAAAAATGAAAGCTTAAAGGGGGGGATAGGGCCCAGGTTGGCCCCCCCTCCCTCCGCCAGTGGCGAGGGGTGCCCAACCTCACCCTCCCCCCATTTTCCTAAAAAAAAAATCATATTAAGAAAAAATAAATTAATTCAAAATATTTTAGTTAGGATTTATATGTTTTTTTTAGGTTTTTTTTTTAAAAAAAATTTGGCATACCCTATTTTTTGTGTATCGAGAATTTTTCTTGAGTCATGAATGATAGCTTTGAGCAGTCATTGATGCTTTTTAATTGATTGGTAAAACTTTGTGTGTGTGTGTCCGAGGAAGATTTTCATTCGTCACAGTTGATTCAAAGTCATTTTATGCTGTCTGTCCGATGAAAGCATGCTGGTGGGGACAATATGGTCTTTCTAGACAACGAATCATTTGCATATAATGCTGACATAATTAGTTGCTAGTTGCTACAATATCCATTCAAATCTTTGTGTTTGGGGACTTGAAATTCAGCCACCAAACTCGTTTTTCATGAGGATTCCTTCACGGGATGCCAAGTTTTATGTATTATTGTACGGTGTTCTGTATTTCGAGATATATTTTTAATTGTAGATGTTTTGTCAATAATTTTGATTACATATCCTGGAAACGGAGGAGTGGTGAGAATCGAACATCGGACTCCGATCTAGATTTGAAAGTCTTAACACTCTCGGTCACTATCCATTTCGTCTTGTCAATAATGTTATGTATTAGTGCATACAAATCATTAGGGAATAAATATATATTTCCTATAATAGTATTTGCCAAGCATATTTTTCTATTGGCAGAAGGAAATTGTTCCCAGGATAACTGCAAGCTGACAGTATCCAAGTAATTATCTTTTAACTTTCTTGTTTAAACATGCAGTTGGTGTAATAATAAATAAAATCATTTTAAAAAACTAAGCGAAACAATAAATAATAGAAAGTGTCAGTAAATATCAGAATTATAATAAAGAAATCAATATAATAAGTTAGTCCAAATATTTAAGAGGCAACTTATGATAGCAACTTAGCAGGTATGAAGCTTCCTTGATATTTCTCAAATTGATATGTAGTTATGGTTGGGGTTTAATATGATTTTAGGTGACATATTATTAGCATAGGAGTTGTTATGTCGTCGACAGAATTGTTAATTCACCGTCAAGTTTTCAACTACACTTCAATTGTGTCTCTAAATTAGGAATCATCCAACCTGCTAATTTTTTAAGGACTCAGATTCGTTCCAAATTCAGAACTCGTCACCCGACTCGAGATGGATCGTTAAAAGCTCGCTTGAGCTGGATTCGTTAACATAACTAACCTAACTTGAACGCAATTTTCATTTGACAAAATATAAACCTCTGCTCGAGCTTAGCTCGATTAGTAATAAATGAACATAATGTGTAAAAATATCAAGCTACTTGAGCTCGATTCGTGTTCTGCTCGAGTAAAGCTCGTTCAAGCTCGATTCAATTAATAATCAAACCAAGTTCAAACACAATTTTTGATGCTCGATAAAAATTCAAACAAGTTTAAACAATACTATATACGATTCGACACGATTCGTTTATATCCCCACAATAGGTGAATTCGTTAGACCCGTTATATCCATTTTATAATTTAAAAATTATAATTTTAATAAACAAATTATTATTATAATTTTCTAAAAATAAAATAATGTTTAAATAAAATATCATAAACATATATATATATATATATTACAAATTTACAAAATCAAAAAAAATAATAAATGGGTCGAGTTTGAAAATGAAAAATCCAAAATTTCGGCCTAAACCTATTTATATTGTTAAAACCCATCCGAAATAGAACAAATCTGGAGCTAACCGAATTTAACCTGAACCTGTTACCATCTTTAACTCTCTCGCTATATAAAGTTCGAGTGCTACAAATTATTTAAACTTTTCATCAAAACCATAAAACCTTTTGTATATCGTCGTACTTTGTTGATGATCATTACCACTGTAAAACACGATTAATTTAAATTTTCAAATTTTTTGTCATATAGTGAAATTGAAAAAAAAAAATGAATTGAAACACCCCTCCCAAAGTAGATGCACGCAAAGAGAAAAGCACGAGGCGTAGCTAGTAGCTATGAGAGTTTGATGATGTATATATTATTTCACAATATCCACATCTTCTGTAATAAAAATATGATACTTGTACTTCATTCTAAGATTCTTCTTGAAATGAATGCTAGTTTGAACTTTGAACATGACTTCCCATGCACAAACACAGCCCCCCAAATAGGACAATTTTGTACTTACTATTCACCAATTTTTTTCCCCTTTCCATTTTAGTTTTGTGTATACTTTGCCATTGCATCTATCACAAAATCATGGTTCCGGTACTACTTTACCATGATATTTCATTCTGAACGATTTCTCATCAAGTGTCTCATACATGATACATCATGTGAATCTTACATGTCAATAGTAGAGCTATCAATCGATCCTAGCAGGCCAAGTCATAAAAGTGGGTCGGATTGAGCGGGTCCAACATGTAATTTATTGGTCCAGATTTCTTATTGCTCTGCCCTGTCCAAACGTGTGTAATTTTGGTCTAACCTGTCGGGCTTCGGGCTATTTGGGTCGATCCAAAGTAGGTCTAGTTTTTTCGGACCTCTAAAAATGAAGTCCAATCCAAATTTTATATGCAGACTAGTGGGTCGGGCCAATTTCGCCATCTCTATGATCAATTTATTATGTTTTACCTGTCATTTACATGATGTATAAAAATGTAGGATGAAACACATAGTTCAAGGTTATTGGTGTTGTACCTTTAGCTTGAACATCTTGTACCAAGTTAGTTAGCTTTTCTGTTAGAAGTTAGTTATGTTAGTTGAAGATTCTGTTGCAACCGTCCACCCTTCTCTTGCCTATATAAACTCACCTCTTCTGTACTCAATTGACAAGTTTTGAATACACAAGATTTTTCATATAATGTTCATATTATATTTCAGTATGGTATCAAGAGCCATGGATATGGCGGTCCTATTCCGATAATAGTCTCCGGCGATCTCTCCGGCAAATTGTTTTTCTTTCAATCTCTGCAGCAATGACGTATCTGATTCTATTTCTTCGATTGTTACGAGTTCTATTCCTCAATTTCCATCGATGTCTCTTCGATTGGATCGAAATAACTACAATTACTGGAAGTTGCAAGTTCTATCCACAGTACGAGCCTATGGTTTTGAACATATTCTATTTGGTACGGATATTCCGGTGATCTCAGCTGCGAGTTCATCATCTTCTTCAACAAGCGTTGAATACATCAATTGGATGAGAAATGATCAGTTTCTTCTAAGCTGGTTGCTGTCATCAATCAGTGAATCTATGCTTGGACACCTCAATCGTTGCAGAACTTCTCATGAGGTTTGGAGTGTTTTATCCACAATTTTTCACACACAGTCCAAAGCTAGAGCTATGCAATTGCGTCTTATGCTTCAGACTCTCAAAAAGGTTGATTTAACTATTGATGTTTACATTTTGAAACTTCGAAGTATTGCGGATGATCTCAATTCGATAGGGCATGTTATCAGTGATGATGAATTAGCTCTGTATATACTTGGAGGTTTGGGCACAGAGTACGAATCGGTTGTTGTGAATCTTACTTCCAGAGTTGAATCTCTTACTCTGCAGGATGTATAGTTTGCACTGCAAACTCATGAGCTAAGGCTTCAAAACAATATTACATCTAATCATGGTGTGTTCACTGCTTCTAGTCCTGCATCCAATTTTGTTCCTACAGCTAATGTTGCTTACACTCCTATGAGAGGAGGAGGAAGATTTAATCGAGGCATGGTCGTGGTGGTCGATTTTTTTCACGGTTCTCAGGTAATGGAAAACCTTCTTGCCAATTGTGTGGCAAGACAGGTCATGTGGCCTTGAAATGCTATAGGAGGTTTGATATAAGTTTTCAAGGCACTCAGTCTGTTTCTCAATCTGGCTCAACTTCTGCACCTCAGGCTCCAAATATTTCATCAAATATGCAGGCCTATATTGCTTCCTCTATACCTGGTTCATCTGGTACTAAAGGTACAAATTGTGATACTCAGTGGTATTTCGATAGTGGAGCCACAAATCATGTCACTTTCTTTGAGTTAGAAAATCTCTCTCTCAAGGTCAGCGACTACCAAGGGGCTGACAAACTTGTTGTAGGTAATGGCTCTACTTTGTCTATTGCTAAAATAGGATCCTCATATGTCCCTTGTATCTCTTCCAACAAGTCTCTACTCCTTAATAACATCCTTTTTGTCCCTCACATCCCAAAAAATCTACTTTCTATTTCACAATTCACCAAAGATAACAATGTGCTTATTGAATTTTATCATGATTGTTGTCTTGTCAAGGACAAGCTCTCACAACAAATTCTTCTGGAAGGCAAGCTGAATGATGGTCTCTACCAACTTGATCTCAGCCACCTTCACACATCAAATCCACATTCTTCATTTCTCTGTAATACCTCAGCTGTTGTTCCTCTTTGTAATAAATCTGCTGTTGTTTCTGCTTGTAATAACTCTGCTGATGTTCCTTTTCAAACCTTCTCTGTATCTAGCTTGAATAAAGATGTCAATATATGGCATAAGAAACTTGGTCATGCTTGTGAAAATGTAATAGCACATGTTTTGAGACATTTGAATATTCCTTACAAGTCCATTCTCTACTGATTTTGTGATGCATGCAAAATTGGCAAATTACATCAAGATCATTTCTCAAGTTCGAGTTCCTAAAACAACCAAGCCTTTCCAATTGGTTCACTCGGACATTTGGGGACCATCTCATATTTTTTCTACTTTTGATGGTTATAGATACTATATGCACATTATTGATGATTACACTAGATATACCTGGATCTATCCTCTTAAACATAAATCTGAAGCTCTAACTCATTTCAAAAACTTCCTTGCTCTTGTTCAAACTCAGTTTAAATCCTCAGTTCAATGTGTTCAAACAGACTGGGGGGTGAATATAGAAATCTAGCACCACTTTTGACATCTCTTGGAATCCATTTTAGACATCCTTGTCCACATATTCACCAACAAAATGGTAGGGCTGAGAAAAAGCATTTACATATTGTAGAAATGGGCCTTGCTATGCTTGCTCAATCAAAATTACCTCACAAGTTCTGGTGGGATGCCTTTCAAACAGTTGTGTACACAATTAACAAACTTCCCACTCCAAATTTAAACTTTTCTCTCCTCACTTCAAACTCTATGGTCAGCATCCGGATTTCTTATTCTTAAAAGTGTTTGGGTGCACCTGCTTTCCTTACCTCCGACCCTATAATCACCACAAATTTCAGTTTAGGTCCACAAAATGTGTGTTCTTGGGCTCTGATGCTTCTCATAAGGGATATAAGTGCTTATCTTCTTCTGGCAAAATTTATATTGCTGCTACTGTTGAGTTTAATGAATTGGAATTTCCCTATGAAGAATTGTTCTCTCCTCCAAAAATATCAGTCTTACCATCTGTTTCATCACCCCTCACATTCTTTCCTATTCCTTTCTCTGTTTCTTACTCCTCATCTCCTTCTTCTCCTCAGCCTTCTACTGAGGTTTTGCCTCCTTCTCCTACTCCTCAGCCCCCTACTGAGTTTCTATCTCCTCCCCCTCCTATCCCCTCAGCTCCTACTCCTATTCCCAGTACTCCTAAACCAAGCCACACTATGATCACAAGGTCCAAAACAGGCTCTCTAAAGCCTAAGGTCTTTACTGCTTCCACTTCTCCCTTTCCTCTGGTAGAGCCCCTTACTATTCAACAAGCCTTGTCTGACCCTGAATGGAAGGCAACCATGGTGGAGGAATTTTCTGCTCTCATGGCTAAAAATACTTGGAACCTGGTTCCCTACAACTCATCTATGAAAGTCATCACAAACAAGTGGATCTTTAGAACTAAATTCAAGTCAGATGGCTCAGTGGATAGACTCAAGGCAAGGTTGGTTGCAAGGGGTTTTGAACAGGCAGCTGGTGTTGATTATTTTGAGACTTTCAGCCTTGTAATTAAAGCTTGCACAGTCAGACTAGTTCTCACACTTGCAGTCACTTATCAATGGAGCATTCAGATGGACATTAACAATGCATTCTTGAATGGAGATTTGAATGAAACTTGATCTATATGTGCCAACCGGAGGATTTGAGGACCCATCTCGACCTCATGTCAGTATGTAAACTCAATAAGTCTCTATATGGACTCAAGCAAGCTCCTAGAGCACAGTTCACCAAGCTCAAACAATTTCTAGTCTCACATCAGTTTCAGGTGTCTGTGTCAGACTCATCACTTTTCTATAAGAGAATATCAGGGAAACTTGTTCTGCTCCTTGTCTATGTGGATGACATCTTGGTGACAGGGGATGATCCACATATGATTCAACATGTTATTTCTCTCTTGGATCAGCAATTTGCATTGAAAACACTTGGTGAAGTCAGCTATTTCTTGGGCTTGCGGTTTAGAAACTCTCTTTGGTATCACTCTCACTCGGACAAAATACATTCATGATCTTCTCAAAAAAAACTAAGATGCTCAATTGCAAAGCCACAACCACTCCTATCAGTACTTCTGCTAAGTTGCATCTTCAGGATAGCAAGTTGTTTGAGCACCCTACTCTCTTCAGAAGCACCATTGGAGCCCTCCAGTACATCACCATTACCAGGCCGGATATATCATTTGCTGTCAACAAGTTGAGCCAGTACCTTCATGCACCTACAATCAATCATTGGATGGCACCGCAAGCACTTACTCGAGATACTTGAAGGGCTCTTCTACACTTGGGTTATTTTTCACCCAAAGCATGCGGAGAATGGTTGTTGAGGTTTTTTCGATCTTGTGGGGCAAGTAACCTCGATGATAGGAAATCTACAGGGGGGCACTACATCACACTTGGGGGAAACCTTCTCACTTGGAGCTCAAAGAAACAAGTTATTGTCTCAAGAAGCAGTGCTGAATCAGAATATAGGTCACTAGCTGACACCACATCAGATATTGTTTGGTTGCATTCGTTGTTAAAAGAGCTTGGTGTTCAAATAGAGAGTCCCACAGTCATTTGGTGTGACAATATGAGTGCATCTGCTCTTGCATCGAATCCAGTCTTTCATGCTCGCACAAAGCATATAGAAATTGATATTCACTTCGTTCGTGACAAGGTATTGGCCAAGGAAATCGATGTCAGACACATTCCCTCTGGAGAACAGCCAGCTGATCTTCTCACCAAGCCATTGTCCGCAGCTCAGTTCCAGTTCTTATGTGGAAAGCTTCCTTTGCAGCACATGGTTCACTCCTCTAGCTCAGTCACGTAGGGGGTGTATTGGTGTTGTACCTTTAGCTTGAACATCTTGTACCAAGTTAGTTAGCTTTTCTGTTAGAAGTTAGTTATGTTAGTTGAAGATTCTGTTGCAACCGTCCACCCTTCTCTTGCCTATATAAACTCACCTCCTCTATACTCAATTGACAAGTTTTGAATACACAAGATTTTTCATATAATGTTCATATTATATTTCAGTAAAGGTTGCAAAAATTACTAGTCGTAAATCGTGCGGCGGCAGTCTGGTGCCTATAAACAATACTATTTTTATTTTTTTTATTTATTATAGTCTATTTTCGGCTGAGGTAATTTTTCATCGATTTGGACATGATTGCATGTGGCATGATGACACAAATAAGATGGCATGATGGTACCGCGACCATCGTCTTATCTTTGTGATATAAGCGCGATAGATCAAATTGAATGACATGATGTTGACTCAAATTGAATGGTGCGACGGCACGACCATTATTCCATTGTGCCATTAAATTGGTGAAGATTGAGAAATGTATTAAGTAAATGAGTTGTTTTTTAAAAATAAAATTGAGTGTAATTAGAAAATGAGTGTACTTGGAGAAAAAATGGGTGTGTAGCGTTGCCTGTAAGATATGAAATGGTGTTATGCAATGCTACTACTCTACTTTCACATAAATCACTAACTAATGGTTGTTGATTTAAAAAGGCAGGCCCCACTCTCTGTAGCTTCCATCCCACAGCCACCACATGTCCCCTTTGCCCAAATATTATTCATTTTTAGTTTTTGTTTATTTATTTTTTCCTTTGCCAAAATATGTCTAAGCCCATAAATATATAATTGCTTCAGTGCATGCAAAAGACAGTATAAGCCAAATCCACCCCCACAAGCTCCACTGGTTTCTGATTATCCTTATCTCCCACACAAAAATTGCCAATTCTTCAAACCAGAAGTCAGAAAAAAAAAAAAAAAAAGAACCAAAATATTGCTAGCCTTATAATCAGCAGAATCATGGAAATACATCATCAAATACTTGATGAAGGCAAAAGAGATGTACAACAGACAAAGCAGCAGGTACAACTCAATCCAGCACCCACCACACCGCCGTCAGCCACATCTTCTCCTTCCCATGAATTCTCCTTCACAATCTCCCTCCATCCACCCACCGCCACCGCCAAAATCACTGATAACAGAACCAAATCTCCTCAATTCGCCGCCGTTGATTTATCTCCGGCGGATGAAATATTCTTCCACGGCCACTTACTTCCCCTCCACCTCCTCTCCCACCACCCTATCCCCGCCGCCTCTCCCCGCACCTCCACCAACTCAATAGACAATTTTACCCTCCCAATCAAAGAATTACTACAAGACAACCACACTGAAAAAACAAACATTAATATCGACGACCGAGAAAGTAACAGCCATGTCCTGGAAGCAAAAAGGAGAGGCAAATCGAGATCCTTCTCCCAACTGTTCGATGAAATGCCTAAATGGAGAAAAGAGTCACGTGATCATCATAATAATGATCATCATCAAGAGAAAGACGATTTTAAACAAATTCGACATTGTGAAAATGAAATTGGTTAAACCATTCCTTCTATTCAGAAACAGGAGAGAGAATCCTGAATTTCTCCGGCAACGACCGTTTTCGTATTCGGGAAATTTAAGATTTAGAAAAAGAAGGATTTGAGAGCAGGGAGAAGAGGCGAATTTTCAGCACCAGTTTCGATGAGGACGTCGCCTACGAATAGTGGGGTTTTGGTTGCGAGTGGGACTTTTACTCCGACCAAAACTAATGATAGCACCATGGAAGAGTTACAAGCTGCAATTCAAGCTGCAATTGCTCATTGCAAGAAATCCATTGCAGCTGAAGAAAAGGACCAAGTGGTCTTAGCTACTTAGCTTGGATTTTTATTTTATGGTTGGAAATATATATTTTTCAAAAAAAAAAAAAAAAAAATTAATGATTCTTGCATTGTGTAAAATAGTAGATAATATATAAGAAATGTGTTTTTTTTCTTTTTATTTTTTTTTGTTTAAGTGGCCAAATTCAAGATGTTTTTTAATATCATTTTTAATTAATGGGATATATTGGCATTTCTTGATATGTTCATGATGGAGGACAAGAATTTGATTTGTATAAAATGTAATGATTCTTGCATTGTATAAAATGGTAGACAATATATAAAAAATGTATTTGTTTTTTTTTTTAAGTGGCCAAATTCAAGATGTTTTTTCTTTTATATCATTTTTAATTACTGGTATATATTAACATTTCTTGATATGTTCATATGGAGGAGTGAGGACAAGAATTTGATTTTTGGAGGTTGAAAAATGATTGTTTTCATTTTTATTTTTGTTTTTGATTTTCACTTTATATATGTGTTTGTTTTTAGGTGGTGTAAAGAAAATGTGTTTGGACTTTGGATTGGTGTTTTGAAAATTTTAATGTGGGAGCAATATTTGTGGGTTTGATTATTAATTTTTAATGTATAATTTGTGTTGTATTAGCTTTTAAGAATATAAAGAGATATTATTATTAATTAGTTAACGAATATAATTTAAATTATTTTTAAATTTGTGAAATGTAATATCAAATGTTAATGATGTGAACGATACTTAACAATTAGTTAAGTTCGTTTAGTAGGTATGAAAATAAATAGGGATAATTACGAAAAGTACCCTTGAGATTTGACCTAATTACAAAAAAAACCACCCAACTTTCAAAATAATAAATAATACTCCCGAGGTTTCATTTTGTCCAGCATTTAAGCCCTTCATAAGCAAAAGTCATTTCAAAATCTCCCTTCGTATTTATAAAAATATTACAGTTGACTCCTTAGTTTTAACATTGAATCAAACCTCGGGGGTACTTTTTATAATTTTAAAAGTTAGCTGGATTTTTTTGTAATTAGGTCAAACCTCAGGGGTACTTTTTGTAATTATCCCAAATAAATATGGTTATAAGAATGAAAGCAGAAATAAGTGATACTTCTTTGATGAAAAATTATACAACAAATACAGTTTTTTTCTTTTATTAATTTGGAAGTAGTGGTTGGAGGGGAGGGAGTAAGTTTCAAAAAAACTAAAAGATACTTGGTTTGAACCCTGATCAACACCCTTATAAAGGGTTAGCGATACCAACAACAAATACAGTTTTGAATAGTTAAAAAATTAATTTAAACTAGCAGATAAAGATGAAGATATTTTATAATTCATAGTCGACCCCGACCAATGTTGTTGAGAGGTTGAAAACAGAAATCTTAAAATCCCTCTTCACACAGTAATTGATGCAATAATTCATTACAATTTAATTTGTGGATAAATTAATAACATATTTTTAACCTCAAATTAAAGTTTGGGTTGTTCAAATTAATACCTTCAGTACGTAAAAAGTATGAAACGAGGTTATATATAAATTAATGGGATTTCGTTTAACTTTTTTTTAATAATTCGAACTTTTACTGTAATTTTGTACTGTATCTTATGTAGTACACGTATTGCTGTGGGCAAAAAAATCATTTCATAATTATTATTATTTATTTAACACATTATTTAATCTCATTAATTACTTAATATTATTTATTAAATATTGGGCTACAGACAAAATCATTCGGTCTATGAAGCCCAAATCCGACCCATGCGTCCTTTTCTCCTACGCGATCCACGCGCCCCGCGAACTCAGGGTAATAAAAAGATCTCTCCATCTCATTTGTAAGTAATTAACATTAAGTACTTTCAATTGTTGTCTTTCTGCACCACTAGCGTGTAGCTCAAGTGGTATCACTCACCTTTTATAAGGGTATTGACCGGGGTTCGAACCTGGTATCTTTCAGTTTCTTTGAAATTTATCTCATCCCCTCCAACAAGTAGTCCCTAGTTATTAAAAAAAATTGTTGTCTTTATGTTCTGGATTTTCTCTCATTTTTAAAATCTCCGGGCGGATTTAAGCAGCATCACATATATACATGATGTGTGTATAAAAAGAAACAAACATTGAATCATATATGTACAATGTAAATGTGTAATATTCACTAAAGTAAAACATAAAACTAGAATAAAATAAATTCCAAATAACAAATAAGGGGGTCCTCGTGGTACGTGATGAGGAAAATGATAGTCTGATGATTTTTCTGTTCAACTTTTCAGGTTTCAATAAGCCAACTACTTATTATATAAAACAAAAGAAAAAGGTTCCTGTAATCAATGTGGTACAATTTTTGAAGCGCACAGCTCAACTAAAAAATGTTGTACCATCATATCAGCGTGCGATAAAATACACAGATTTTCTTGCAGCTTTATAATACTGTGTTTGGATCTTTAAAAATGAAACTGATAAAAAATACTGACTATGTAACCTAATGGATTAATTAAGTTTTGTGAGTTGGATTTGTGATCATTCTTTAAAAATATCATGATATAATTTTAAAAAAGTTAATTAAAATAATAGTTTTATATTATTTTATTGCTTAACCTTATATGAAATTTGAGGTCACGCTCGAGCATTTGTGAATGACATATTTACCCTCCTACAAATTTAATAATTTAGTTGTAAAGTTTTCTTTCTTTTTTTACTAATTGAAACAAATCTTTTAAAAGTAAGCCCCCAAGTTTCTCTCTCTTGAGAAGGTTTAGGTTTCTCTCTCTTGGGAAGTGTGTTTTCTTCTTTTGGAGCTCGTATCCATTGTTGTGGTTCTAGGTCAACCTCGTACATCTGCGCCGCAATGAATCTTCATTTTCTCTGGTTTAGGTTTTCTCTTTCAGTTGTCTCAAGCATTAATGTTGGTCAAAATCTCTTAATAATGGCTCATTAATGAAACATCCTTTGTGTCTTATGAGTGTTTGACTTCCTTTTCAATTTTTCTTCTTTTGTCTATCTAACGTATCTTGTGTCTTCCCTTGTCTTTGCTCATGCCCCTACCTTCCCGTCCCCCTCCCCTGTTCCTAGTTCCTTGGTGTTTTTTTCTTTCTTTTTTGGGCTTTGTTTTTCTTTGTTTTTCTTTGCATGTCTTCAACCCGTGGATCAAACGGTATGATTGAGTGTGGTTACTATCAATGGTTGAAGATCTTGAAAATAAGCTTCGTTCGTTCTCCTTGTCCAAGGAGGAGAAATCTATTATTAGTCTTGAGGTGGAAGAGATTAAAACAAGTATGAAAGAATGTTCTAGAAGTTTATTTGGCAAACTCAGTGGATTTAAAAAAGCCAACTTCATGGGGCTTAGAAGGACGCTGAGCCTCATTTGGCCATTAGAAGAATCCTTTACTATTAGAGAAATGGGCTTCAACTTCTATCAATTTGTTTTTGCCTCAGAAAAAGATAAGATGTTGGTTAAAGAGGGCAAGAATTGGACTTTTGACAACCAGTTTCTTATCCTAAGAGAATGGGCAGAGGGAATGCATGAAAATAGTGCTTCTTTCAAAGAAATGGACTTTTGGGTCAAGCTATGGAACTTACTTCCCTAGTGGCTATGTTCAGAAGTAGGAATGAAAATTGGCAACTCAGTCAAAGTTAAAGATGTGTTTATCCCTGAAGGAGGAACTACACATGGTAGATTCTTAAAACTACTCGTGACGATCAACATGGAGAAACCCCTAATGAAGGGAATCAAACTTAATTTCGGAGGCCATGTTCTGTGGATGGATTTTAAATACAAAAAGCTAGCTAATGTGTGCTTCTACTGTGGAATGCTCGGTCACTTGGATAAAGGGTGTGAGAACAGAAGAAATGATATCCTCAATAATTCACTGTTAGAAGGCGATATGGAGAGTAGATAAAAGCTCCTGTTTTTTCCGTATAAACACAAGATTTTCTAATCCTAACCTTACCATTGATACACCTGTTCCAGCCACCTTACCTAGCCACCCCAAACCAGCTCATGCTCATATAATCCCTCCAACAACCTTATCCCCCAACCCTTCTTCATCTTCCCCCCAAAAAATTGACCCATGCCCCCTGCTTTCTCCCACACCCCTCCCTGATAGTATTAACCAAATCACAACTCCAACCCTGAAGTTAGTCAGCGATGAGAAAACCGCATATAATTTCCCTGATACAAATACTACCCCTATCTCAGCCCACCTACGGATAATACTATCACTCCCGCACCATCTCCTAATTATCTTGAGACCTGTAATGCAGGAGCAATCGTCCCTATGATTACAAATGACCAAGAGCTGGGAGGCCTGACCCCTATCTCAATCCTAACCGATTTACTAAGGGATTCTCTCAGTGACATTTCCAATCTACCCTCAACAGTACTAATAAGAAAGTCGGGTAGGAGAGCAAATGTGGTGCTCAAAAAAGAAAAATAGTGAATAATGAAGACAAGGAAAATTTTGTGTTTGTGTTGACGAAGATATCAAAGTGGCAAAAGAAGAGCAAAAAGACTGATGATAATTCATCCATGGTGGAGGTAGCCAACCATAAGTGGTCCCAAAGTGATCAATGAGAGTATGTATGTGGAATTTTAGAGGTTTGGAAGGACCTCTCTGATTGGCGATTGAAGGAGTCTTGGCGATCCTATTTCCCAGTTTTTTATTTCTTTGTGAAACAAAAAAAAAAATTAGCTTTTGTTAAAATTGTTATGAGAAAACTGGTTGTTGGGGAGAACTGGTTTTGTGTGGATCCAGTTGGCATTAGTGGTGGTCTTTTGGTGTGTTGGAATGATAACGTGAGCATTGTGCATATTATCTCAAATAATTTTTGTATTGGAATTGAATTTTGTCTCAAGAATCAAACTAATCACATGTGGATTACATTCATTTATGCTAGTACGGATGCGTTGATTAGGAAAGATCAGTGAGAGTATCTGAGAAAGGCTATTGCTAAATGGGGGGATGCATGGTGTATTGCGGGAAATTTTAATGATATATGTAATCATGAAGAGAAAAGAGATGGTAGAAAGAGAAGTATTACAAGCTTTCTGGATTTTAATGCTCTCATTACGGATCTCAGCATCCTGGAAATATTTAGGAAGGGGGTTAATTTCACATGGGGGAATAATCGTGAGGGTGAAGGTTTTGTCGAAGAGAAGCTCGATAGATTTTTTGGATCGATTGGTTGGCATGAGATGTTTCCATCTGCTGAAGTTCTTAATATTTTTCGAAGTTCCTCTGATCACTCTTTGCTCTTTCTGAATTCTTCCCCGGAAATTCAGAGGGCTAAAAAGCGCTTCTATTTTGACAAAAGATGGTTGGAACAAAAATAAATTAAGGAGGTGATCTCTAAGGCCTGGAATTTCCCTCAAGTTGGTTCTGCTATGTTTCGTTTTTAGGAAAAAAGTACTACTTGTAGAATTAACCTCCTTAAGTGGAGCAGCTCGTTTAAGACGGTTTCAGCCAGAAACATTAGCCAAATTCCGGCTGCCCTCGAAGATTTGAGAAAACAAGGGGGTAACAGAAATTGGGGGGAATGGCACTCTTTGAAAGGGAAATTGGATAAGGAATACAAGTCCGAAGAGCTCCATTGGCACCAAAAATCTAGAGTTTCGTGGTTACAAGAAGGGGATAAAAATTCAAAAATTTCCATGATTTTTATGCAACGTAGGAAGCAAAACTTTATCAGCAGATTGGTTAAGGAGAACGGGGAGGTGTGTGAGAAAGAGGAAGATATTGAAAAGGCTATAACTGGATTTTATCAAAAATTGTTTTCCTCTGAGGGTTGCACTGGAGATCTGAGGCTTCTTGATAGTATGTCACACTCAATCACAACTGATTTGAACAAGGGATTGATTGCTCCTGTGGATGAAAAAGAGATTAAACAATCTCTCTTTGAAATGAATCCATCTAAGTCACAGGGTTCAGATGATATGTCTACTCTCTTTTTTCAAAAATTTTGGGAAGTGATTAAAAGTGATTTATGTGACGCTATTTGTAGCTTTTTTCGCTCTGGTAGAATCTTAAAGAAATAGAACAACGCGCTCGTTACCCGCATTCCTAAATCCCAAAATCCTTCATCAATCTCCCAATATCGTCATATTAGTCTTTGCAATGTGAGCTACAAAATTATCTCTAAAATCCTCGCAAATAGACTCAAAAATTGTCTGCCTTTCTGTGTGTGTGAAAATCAATCTGCTTTTCTGTCCGAAAGATACATCCTTGATAATGTTATTGTTGCTCAAGAAGCTTTTCATTTCCTTAATCGACATAGAACTGGAAAAAAGTGTTTCATGGCTATAAAATTAGATATGATGAAAGCCTAATCTAGAGTCGAATGGGATGGATTAGGAGTTGTCATGTGCAAAATGGGATTTTCTCATATCTTTGTCAATTGGATTATGTCATGTCTGTCATCTTCTTCTCTGTCCTTCAATATCAATGACAAGTCTAAAGGCTTAGTGGTCCCATCTAAAGGCCTTAGACAAGGGGATCCAGTTTCTCCTTACCTTTTCCTCATAATCTCTGAAATCTTTTCTAATCTTATATCCACGGTTGCTAACCTCAAGAGATTTAAAGGAACGACAATTTCGAAAAAGGGACCTATTTTTACACACCTATTATTTGCTGATGATTCTAACCTATTTTGTGAAGCTAACCCTCTGCAGATAAGAGTTGTGTTTGAAATTTTGCAGAATTATACTCTGTTCTCTGGCCAAAAGGTTAATTGGGACAAATCCTCAAATTTTTTCAGTAAAAATACAGTAGATGTGGTTCAAGTGGAGATTTGCCAAATTATGGGAGGAATTGGAAGACACCAATCAAGTAGATATCTGGGGTTACCCTTATCTATTGGGAAATCCAAGAAGGAGGTGTTTGAATTTGTGGTGGAGAAGGTCCAAAATCGATTTTGTAGTTGGAAAAACAAGTTGCTCTCCTATGCTGGCAAAGAAATTCTGATAAAGGTTATGCTTGATGCCCTCCCCGTCTATGTTATGGCATGCTTTAAGCTTCCCAAAGGCACCTGCCAAAAGATTTGTCAGATTGTGGCTAAATTTTGGTGGAATTCTTATAATAAATCTACTCAAGGTGATCATTGGTTGGCTTGGAAACATCTGGTTGTGCCTAAAGATCAAGGTGGTTTGGGCTTCCATGACATGTTGTTGTTCAAGGAGGCTCTCCTGGCCAAGAATCTTTGGAGACTTATTCAATATCAAAATCTTCTCATGTCAAAGGTGCTAAAGCTAAATATTTTCCTGATGGGAACCTCATGAATGTGCAACCAAATCAAAGTGCTTCTTGGTTATGGATGAGTTGGCTCGGAGTGAGGGATGTGCTTAAGAACGGCCTGAGAGTGGATATCGGTGAGAGGAAGACCACAAAAATTTGGCAAAATCCTTGGATTAAGGTGGAGCCGACTTTAAACCTTCTTTAGGTCCTTGTCGAATCTTTGCTCCTATTTGGGTGTGTGATCTTCTCACCGAAGGGGGTTGGAGTGGAATTCGACACTACAAGAAACGATTTTTTACCGACGGAAAATACCAACGGAATTAATCATCGTTGTTTACCGATGGATTCCCAGCAGTTAACGACGGATACGCATTTATAAAAATACCGAAGCGAAACACCGACGGATCACGGCGAAAATATTACGACGGATAATAGTCACTCGCTAATATGACGGTAAAGTTCCCCGAAAATTCTACCGCCAAATTTTCCGATAGATTAGCGATGGATTACCGACCAAACATTTACCGACGGAAATATCTATCGTTATTTACCGACAAACATTTTACGTCGGTAATTGCCGAAAAAAATAGCCGAGAGAATTAGTGACCGATTTTCTTATAAAAGTTTGCCGACGGTTATATATGTCGTTATCGACGAATTTTCCGTTGGTAATTACCGACGGATTGCCGAGAGATTAGCGACGGATTTTGATAAAAAAATAAAATAAAAATTAAAAACTAATAGTAAGACCAAACTAAAATGTGAACTTCAATGTTGTAATTAATTGAGTAGAATCAAACACAATATTGTTCAAGTTTGATTGGATTAATTAAATATGTGGCCAAAATAAAAAAATTAATTATATTTTAGGTCCAAGTTGAATATTTTCAATAATTTGTGATTTAATGAACCTAATTAAAATCTCGTACAAATTGAGAATAATCTTGTTTATATGTTCTTATTTCTTGAATTTCATTGGATCTATGATGAACGATCCTATATATATACATATATATATATAGGGGATCTGTGAGACCACCCTCCTAGGGTTAGTCCATAAGACTAAATCTACACCATCCAAATAGTAAATCAATGGCCAAGATATATTATAATATATACAACATTTCATAAGTAAGTATACAACGAAGGGATAAAATAGGAATCCGAAATTAAATATAGAAACCGCTTCCTAAAAATTAGGGGCGTGATTTTGTATTGATCACGTCCCCATAATCGAGCGATTCACCTTTCCTTTCTCTCCCTTCCCATTCGAACCTGCAATTTATTCAAATATGGCAACAAAATCGTACAACAATTAATGAAAAATATACAATTACACTAAACTAACTATACATTAAAACATTACTAAGTATACATAAATAATTAACTAAGTATACAATTACACTAAACTACCTGTACATTAAAACTTTACTAAGTATACGAAACAATTAACTAGGTATACAATTACATTGAACTAACTATACATTAAAATAATACTAAGTATACGAAATATTTAACTAAGTATACAATTACACTTTGAATTACTAATATAATTAGTATACAATTCCATTGAACTAAGTATACAAATCCACGAACTAAGTATACAAATTTACTAAACTACTTACTAAACTACTTATATAACTAAGAATACGATTCCACCGAACCAAGTATACAAATCCACTTTGAACTAAATATACAATAAAATATGACTAAGTATACAAGTCCACTGAACTAAGTATACAATAAAACGATTGTTCACAAATATGGCGGAAATAAGTATCAATTTTGAAAAAAATTGAAGTTGATGATTTTTCCTCCCTAAAAATCGGGTAATCAAAAGGTAGGATTATGTTTCCTTAAAAATAGCTAATAACCGTCCAATTAACATAACTAATTAAATATAAAAGTACGATTATACCCTTATATGCCTAAATTAACTAAAATGATCTACACCATCCAAATTTTAAATCAAGAGTTTATAAGTGTTCTTATGGACTAACCTAGAGGGATTGGTCTCATTTGAACCAATCCCTATATATATATTTATATATATATATATATATATAAGAATCTTATTTCTATGTTTACATTACTCAAATAATAAATTTCATTTTGATCTAAGATTAATGATCTTCAATAAGTACATTTATCAAAAGATGACATATAGAGTTGCAATCGATTCGAATGGAGTCGAGCTTTTGAGAGTCTGAGCTTGGATCGTTTATTACTGAGTGGAGCTCGAGCTTGAATTTATTAAATATATTAATAGTTTATGAACTCGAACTTAATCGAACCTAAACGAGCTTAGTAAATATCGTATAAATTAAAGTTATTCTTCATTTTATTAGAAAAATAAAATTATGTATTTCTAAAACGCATAATATATATCTATCAAAAAATCTATAATTCTATTCAAACAAATAAGTTTATTTAAATTCTTTTATATTTGTCATAAGTAAATGCATAAAAATTAAAATTAAGGTCAAACTATTAGTTTAATTTAATATGAGCTATTAACGAACATGTTCACAAACTAACGAACTGAATATCTTTATGTTTGAGTTTGATTCATTTATTTTAATGAAAATTATTCAAGTTTGTTTGGATTATTTATATATGTGGCCAAAATAAAAAAAAATTAATTATGCTTTAGGGTCCAATTTTCCATTAGCATACTTAGAAAATGTGTATGAACGCAATGGTGTGTAGACTCATCTCGACTTTTTGCAAAATGCCATGTGTTGTACAAAATATATCGTCACTAATAGTTGAGCAATTGTCACAACATTGCTGTCTCAAAAAAATTTCGTTCCTTAAACCTGCGCAAGGGTAGCCAAGTAGGTGGAGTAGGTGGCGGAATCGAAAGGTCACGAGTTCGATTCCCCTACCAACATTTTATTGGTTGAACGTGTCACACATGACTTACCTAGTGTGGTTTACCTGGTTGGCGTAGTTTGTAGGCTAGTACATCCAACCCGAGGGTTTATCTAGTGCACACTCGAAGAGTAGCGGCAATTCCCCAAAAAATAGTCATATAGTGGAGATGAATGTCATTTCTATATTGATTGGGTTTTCAAAGCTTGTATTCTTTATTTTGCTTTAAAAAATATTTATTTTAGTGTCTAAATATTTTTCGAGTCGAGTAATTCGTTTGGAAATCATGCATAATAACTTGTGAAATTATAAAACTATGATTTAATTTAATACTTTATTTGTATACAAATGCACAATAAGTGTATATATATATCTATGAAAATTTTATTGTACCCCGAACTATGCACAATTTTTGAAACCAACTCCTAAACTATTTTCTTCATTTAATCCCTAAACTACATAAAATTTTCTACGGTGTCCTCTTCTCATCCCGCCAATGTGAAATATTCCCATCGGATCTACCTACGGGAGGTTGGGATGGGATCGTAGAATTTTTCGTGTAGTTGAGGGGGTTACGTAAAAAAATTAGTTTAAGAGGCAATGTAGAAAATCACGAGTAATTTGGGGATTTATTAATTTTCCCTCTTAAAATTTTGCTCAATCTTTTGTGACAAAGATTATTGTGTCTAATAGGGAGGCCCGCCAAAATTTTCGACCTTAATTAAAATGTTGCTCAACCTTAAGGCCTTGTTTGTTTATGTTTCCAACGGCCAATTTCCAACTATTCATAGAAATGAAATCATGTTTGTTTCTAAATTTTCCAATGAAAATCATCATTTTCATTTTCCAATTTTCACATAAAACAACATCTCAAACCTATATTTTCAATTTCCAACCCTATACTATACCCTACATCACTCATCAATCACTTTCTCACCTTTTCATCCAATTATACATGTGGGACCCTCCATTACAAACTACATCTACTTAAAATATTACTATTTTTTAATTATATATATTTAATGGGACCCACCAACCTACAATCTTCCAAATATAATATTATATATATAATTAAAAAATTCAACCACTATCAACTTTTCAAATTATTATATACATAAAATAATATTTCAAAACTACTCAACCAAACATAATCTCATTTTCAAACCTATATAAAACTCATTTTCATTCTCTCATCCAAACATAATTCCAGTTTTCACACAAAAACCAATAAATTCTCAAAATTCTATTTCCAACACTAAAACTGGAAATGGTCCATGGAAACATAACCATACAAGGCCTAAAATTCTTCCTTCATTTTTTTCGCACCCGCCCAAATTTTCACATTTCCCACTTCAACTTTGAATTCTTCTGGTTCAACAAATCAAAGCCTTATCCTCGAACGAGCTTCCACTATAGACCGCCACACGAAACTCGGGATTACCACGGCTGGATCCTGATGTCGGCCACTTGCGTTGCCAGAGTTTTTTTTTTTCACGCGCAAATTAGGTCATAAATCCGACGGCGAGACGATTGAGGGTCTTCTGGCAGAGTGGCCGGCGGTGATCGCCGCATCGGGTACCGGAACTATTCCAACTAATTTTTGCATCGCTTAATATTTCGGCATATTGAAACTAGTCATTACTCCTGAATTATGATTGATATAGTATGTATGATTTGTGCCCTATTTCTTATATTTCATCAAATCTTTTATATATTTGGATTGGATTTAGTATATGTTAATTCATGTTTGCAACACTAGGTTAGTATATGAGAGCGGAGGTTTTGAGTTTGCGACGTGCATTTAAATTAATTGCTTCTCATTAATTAACATTTAAATTAATACTCCGAAAATATAGTAAAAACATTTTAAACCAATTGGGAGTATTTAGACAACATTTAGAAACCTTGTTTTGAAGTAGAGACATATAAACATAAAATCATTAGAAGTGTTGTCCAATTTTATCTAAAGTAAAATTTGAAGAAATACTCAGGAAAATATTAAAATCATTTTAAATCATTTAGGAGTATTTGGACAACAAATAAAAACATTGTTTTGGTGTAAAAATAAAATCATCAAAATTAAGATGAAAACATGTATCAAACATGTTGTTCTAGAGAAATTAATAGACTTATAAGGTAAACTTTCCCAAGCGACTAAGCTTTTTGAGATCTCATTTTATGTTTTTTTAGAAATTTATTTGCTCTCAAAATTACACTAGAGTTGAACTCTCGGGAGTAAGTGCATATTTATTGGTATGCATATGAATACATAATGTGGTTTTCGTGTTATACTTGTTAGAAAGACTATTTTACGCCATCTAGTTGGAATTGGAAAGTAAATTTGGTTCTTTCAAGATTTATGTATACTAATTCTTCCTTTTAATACTTTTTCCTCTTCATTCTTTCCGAGAAAAAGATCAATGAATTAATCGAGCACAAATGGAATTACACACTATATGATCCCATCAAGTGTCTTCTCATTGAGATATAGAAATCTCATGTTAATATACTGCGATCAATATTTGTCATCGCAATGATTCATTTGATGAACTATATGGAGTCGAGAGGAACTATGTCCTTGATGAGGATGACTATGAACTCCTTGAGGAGAGCAACATCTCTGTTCCTCGTCAAAACTAGTAAGTTTCTATTTATTTGCCCATTTTTTGTGTTTATTTTTGCATTTATATCTTGTATTATTGAGTATGCCACCAATTAATGTCTCTTGACTTGTTCTTCAACTAATAGAAAAGTAAGAAGTTTAACATCATCCTTAATTGTTCCACAGTTCTTCATTGTCAGTGCCATTGAGGATGTTTTCAAGAATGAGGTTTTTGTAGGTATGTTGTAGCTTCCCTTAATAGGTTATAATGTTTTGAAATTGGCCTTGGTGACTGCATTTGTATAAATTGTTGGTTTAGGGTGGTGCATAAATTTGCTATATGATGATATGCTCAATTAATCCAGTTTTCAAACCAAAAATGGTAGTTTTCGTTCCTCAGAACTTGCTCATGGCTCACTTCAAACCGTCATTGGTTGTTTGTGTTTGTGGTGATTCTAATATTTCACTTTTTATTCTATGTTAATAATTTTTCCTTTTTCTCAATTTCTCTTGATTTAGATTTTGTTCATTCAAGACATGATGGTATTTATGGTTATACAAAACAGTTTTGTTCTTAAATTGTGGTATTTTGTTTCAAGTCAATTGTTGGTTGGTGACTCGGTGAGTTTTGATTCGTAGGATTGCCAAAAGTATGATGGTTGATGTTTCGTATCCATCTTATTATTATTTTTTCTCTTCACTTGGGATTTTAATCTTTCTTGTTGATTTTGTGGGAAATAAACAAAAATGCTTGGTCACAATTGTGGTAAATCGGAATATGGAAATTAAGAACACATTCATATAAAATTTTGTTTATATCCTCTTCATTTTCTATTATTTTGTTAAATTTGATAGACTTGGTATTTCCACTTCTTAATTTGATTCTTAGATATTGGGATTCTCGGGCAATGCCTCAATGAGTGGATGGCGCGCATGAGCACCTCTCATACTTCACTTCCCATGACTTACCTCGCTAAGGCCCACACATTGATGGTGATGGTGATGCGATTCTTAGTGACGATTAGACTTTCATTTTAGTGATGCGAGTCTTGTGGTGGATTATTTAAATGTTGCGATGTTTGATGTTTATGTTGAATTATTGTATGTTATTTTGGTACTTCGTTTGATATGATTTTGGATATTGAATTTTAGATGTTGGGTTGTGTTTGTAAATTCGTACTGTTTTTTTGTGAAATTTTAATGGATGTTAGAATTGTTATTTGTAAAAGCGAGAAACGAGATTAAAAAAGGGAAATTTAAAAAAAAATTATAATTTTTTTTAAATAAACGGATCACGGATCTTTGATGTTACAAACAATTGCAAATATCCGTCGGTATTCTGTCGGTAAAAGTCATTGGCAAATCCGTCGGTATTCGTTAGTGTTAAAATCGGTAATTTTCTGTCGGAGATAATCTATTGGAATTCCGTTGGGAATATATCCGTCGTCGGGATTAAATCGGTGACCATTTTGTCGGTATTCCGTCGGCATTCTGTTATTACTTGGTGCCTTATATTCCCGACGGATATCATTTACCGACATAAAATCCGTTGGCCTCTTGTCGGCATAGTGTTATCGAGTTACATTTGTGGATCCGCTCGAAATCCGTCGGTAATTTACCGGCAGTTATTTTTGTGTCGGTAAATATTTAGCGACAAGCGTTTTTTACCGACGAATCCGTCGGTAATCCGTCGCGATCCGTCGGTAAAATGGGTTTGCTTGACGGATATTTCGTCGGTAAAATTGCAATTTCTTGTAGTGTGAGCTTATTAAGAAGACCTTTAATCATGTGGATGTGCTAACATTCTCGCAAATTAAAGGAATGAATCGTCTGCAAAAAAAAAGATCGACTTACTTGGCATTTGGGAAGAAAGGGCGAGTTATCTTTGAGATCCGCCTATATGCCTTCTTGGGTCGAAGAAAATTGAAAATCGGATGTTCTTTGAAAGTAGTGAGGCCGGTTTAGTCTTTGAAAAAAGTTAGAAATTTGGTGGAACATTTTCACTAAAGGCAAGTGAAACATTTCTTGTGGAGATGTTTCTCGGGTTGCTTACCAACCACCGCAAATCTTAGGAAGAAAGGCATCGAATTGGACCCTATCTGTAAGTGTTGTGGGGAGGAAGAGAGAAACTATTGAGTATTTATTTTTAATGTAAAAGAGTTGTGATTATTGGAAGCTTGCTTGATCAAAGGGAAGGATAGGTTAATGATACTGATTCCTTTTGCGCTTGGTGGAGCAAAGTATGTTGCTCGGGTAAAGGTGCTTTTGTGAAAGACCCATCCAACTCACAACTTACATTATGTGGTGGTAATGTGGAAAATGAGAAACCTTTGGATTTTTCAAGAATGTTGAAAGTCGGAGATCGATACGGTGGAGTTCGCGGTTCAAGAATGGAGAGAGTTTCAAGCTTTGGGCGAAAGACAAATACTCAAGGAATCTTTTGATTTAGTGGAGTTTAGTCATCTTTGGATCTTTTTCTTTTTCTCGGTTTCTTTTGTCTTGTTGTGAATTGATGCCAAGGCTATTGGATTGTTCTTGCTTTCGCACTGCCAATATCTTAGGACATCAATATGGCTGTTTGTGATTTTTTTCGTCTAGACCATTGATGTTTCAATGGTGCTCCTGGATGTTTTTCTTGGTTGGTTTTCCTCAAGATGGTCCTTAGATCAGTTGATCCCCGTTGTATTACCATTCTCTGAGTTTTAATAGATTCATTTCGTTTCAGAAAGAAAAAAAATAAATCTTTCAATAGACCAGGCCACACTCGTGAACTAGGGATCGTGAGTCATCAATTTTGGCACGCCCCGGTGGTCATCGACCGATAAAAGGGCCGGACTGGGTTATATTTTCTTAGGCCCGAAATGAGTCGGGATATTTTTGGCCCAGTCCATTAGGCCCGAAAAACCGGGCCGACCTGACTTTTCCTTTATATTTTTGTGGACTGGGCTACAAACATAGCGGCCCGATTACTGTTTGGCCCAGCTCGACCCAATTTTTTGCTTTGGCTCGGCGGGCCGGAAGCTGGGCCGGGCTCTGATAGGGACTATATAGGTCAGATTTTTATTATTCATGCAATCGGGGAACACTATATAGGTCATGTATAATTAATTTGAAATGTTACATTCGTCCACTCGGGTAATGTAGATGGAACGCTTAGAATGACT
The DNA here is from genome assembly GCA_016081115.2 of Rehmannia glutinosa. Lineage (NCBI taxonomy): Eukaryota > Viridiplantae > Streptophyta > Magnoliopsida > Lamiales > Orobanchaceae > Rehmannia > Rehmannia glutinosa. Next base: position 10,346 of record JABTTQ020000612.1, on the reverse strand, counting down.
TTATATTTGGGGAAAAAACGACATAACTAATTAATATATAATTTGGTTTATATATTTATTTAATATTAATTGCCCAATGGACTATTAATAAAATAACCGGTCCAAAGAATTCCGGGACTGGCCCATTGGCTGAATTCTCTTACACAGCCCACAGGGCCCATCTCCCATGTATAAAAAGGTCTCTCCTATTCATTTGTAAGTACATTCTCATATTCTGTGAATTCTCCTACGCATTTAATTCGGTATTCAATTACTGTCTTAATTATTCTCTCGTTCACCGTGCTGACTTGAGCGTCGAAAGGGCTTCCCTGGGTAATCCCCGGGGCCCTCTAATGTTTGTGCGTGTGTGTAGGCAAGTTCCCAGTTGAAGAATTTTCTAGTTTCCGGAGAAGAAGACTTCCTCCTCGGGAAGGAGGATTTTATTTGCACCGTTGACTTTGAGTGATTTGCCATAAAAAGCAGCATCAGTAGATGCTACACCTGGAGCACTACACTTGTAGTGCTCCAGGTGTAGCATCTACTATTCTCATGTAATGCATAATGTGTTGATACAATATAAGTCTCTCACTTCCTTAAAAATATGACATGTGAACAGTAGATACTACACAAGTGTAATGCCCCAGCTGTAACACCTACAAAACGCATTTAGAATATATACACTAGCGAACATAGGGGGCATGCTCGGCTCCGGCCCATGCCTATCTCTAGCCAACGTAGCTTTAAGAAATTATAAAAAAAAAAGTTAGAGCTTATATAGTTTTTTTCCATCTGGTTCAACCCATTTTCATGTGATGCCTCACTATTGAATACATATACTTGATGTGGATTCATGATACACGTCTCATTTTTTTTTATAAAATCTGACGTTTGTCCTTCATCCATACACCAAGCATGTGTAATATGGACAATACCTCCAACTCGATGTCGAATAGTACAACTATGTTTATTCTTCGTGTGAATGATCTAGTTCATTTCTTTTTGACACAAATTAAGATATTCTTGTTAGATCGATGTTTCAATCCAAATTTTCTATTTCTTATGATGATTTATCTGAAATTTCAACAGACAAATACAATAGATGAATATCGCGTATACAATAAAGATATCATTTTATACATATGGTATTAAACACTATATGAAATAATTTAGGGAATAAGAGATCCTTGTAGATGTTTCTAGTATGAAACTTTTTTACAAATATCGAGATTGTTTACAATAATACCAAATATATATATATATATGAACATATTATATACAATCAGAATATACTTTTGGAGCACACGAACAACACATATAAAGCAAAACAAAGTAATCATAGTTAATGATTAACATCTAAAAGAAATAAATACTTAGAATTTACACTACAAGAAAAATCCAAAAAGACAACAGTTTTTCACCGTTGTCTATTAAGAACAGACACTGTTGTAGAATGTGGTGTTGTAATAGGGGGTACTAAATGACAACAAAAAAAAACTGTTGTACTATAGAACAAAGACAACAGTTTCGTAACAATTCTACAACAGTTTTACACTATTGTCTTTGTTCTCAACCACAACAATTTTTCAACAATGAAAAACTGTTGTGTTTGAATGCGAATTTTGCAATTATATTCCACAATATTTTTTGATTTTTGCTACTGTAGATTACAAATTAAACATGTGAAACAAGAATAAAATATGAAATTAAACTACTATAAATTGTATTTCATATCTCAATGTCACAAAATGCCCAAAACAATAATGATTTAGTATCAGTTATACATAAAGTCGTCTACCAAATTTCATTCTTTGCTTCAAATAATGTCTCAATATACTAAATTAATGTCATGTGTGTAAAGTGATATCATTCATGTATATTTGACGATTAGATATTGGAATAATTGATGAAATAACAAATGATACATAGAATCTATGACTGATTTAATTGAAAAAATAAATAAAAGAAAAGAAGGAAAGGAAAATGGGACGTCTTGTGCAGGATGTAAATGAGATTTGAACCTCTGGTTCTGCTTGTCCATTAAGACGCTCTCTGAAATCTGAACAAATGGGCTACATCTGAATCACGTAATAAAAGAAAAGCGATTCTTAAAACAATATTTTTTTCTTATGAAAAGTAAAATGTTAGTGATCAATATGACCAAAAGGGTTGTGGGTCGTGACAAGCGAGGAAGATTGTGACTCTTTGTGGTTATTAAAAGTTACAAAAAACTAATCAATGATAAACAATAATGGAATTTGGTACTTTTGGCCCCTTTCTTAACTCCTCCAACAAGTGGGTTTAAGGGTGCTTTTCAGTGGTCTAATCATAACTAAGATCCACAAGTGATGATAATTATCATGATGAGTTGTAAAGAATTATGTACATTATTTATCTTTTTTGTTTAATTTTTTGCACTACTTTGGAGCTCAATATTGGATTGATTTCATTTTTGGAAAGAGCAAAAGCAATTACATGCAAAAGCCCCCCACAAAGAAAGAAAGGGGAAAAAAAAAAACAGTAATTAATGGGCTCGAGAAAGGGAATTTTGAAAAAGAAGATCAAGGATATGACTTCTTTTTTCTTTTAGCCTAAAATTGAAAGGGGACGTGACTTCTTTTCCCAGAGAATATTCAAGAAAAGATAAAAATAAGGTGAATATTAAAATGATATATTTCTTATAATTTACCGTAAAAGTTTATCTTTTAAAAGGACTATTGGATTGGAATTATTTTTATTATTATGATTGTTTGAAAAAAAAAATTACATGATCAATTGCAAAAAATGTTTGTTTGGTTCAGTTTGAAAATCGTTTTTTTCTTAAATATTGAATTTGTAAAGACAAGAGAGGCAACGGTATTGAAAATTCCAGTGCATTTGCCAATTCCAAAATTCATTCTGGTGAAGTTTTTGGCTTTGTTTTGTCCATTCTACTTGATTTCATCAATTAACCTATTTTATAACCAAACATTTTATTTATTATAAATAAATAAACCACCAAATATACTCTAAAGAGAAGCCCTTTCCATGTTGTATGGGCCACCCTCAATCCTTTGAACACGCATATATGCTATTTTCGGCCGTTTAAGCCCATTCTTATTTTTTTTTCTTCATTGCGGCCCGTTTCTTAAAGCCTATACTAAAGCTGGTTTTGCCCAAAATATTATCCAAAGGAAAAGAAAAGGAATAAATCAATACAAAGTAATTTCTTTTTGAGTAGGTCTCTTGTAGGATTCGTATCACGATCCTATTCCGTAAGACGGATCCTACTAGCCCACCCGCCCCGCCGCCTACTACAGCCAACCCACCAGTCCACCAGTCCGCCTAGAGCCCAACCCACCCGCCTACAACACCTCACCCGCCCAAAAGAATGACCACCCACCCGCCTACAACACCTCTTATTTAAAAAAAAAATTGCTCCACAGCGGAATTGAAACCGCGACCTTAATAGACTGAATGTGGTGTTCTACCACTACACCACTAGTGCTTATTGTGCAATTTTAGTATAACAATTTATATAAACCCATTCATAAATACACCGATAATTAAAAAAATTAAAAATGCCTATAAATGTAAAGGCTAAGAATCGAACCCAAGTTTATTAAAAAAATATGATATATTATCTCAATAAATGGATACTTATAAAAGTGTTACTTTAACTACATCATATTTATTTTTTATTTTTCCTCTTTTTTTGCTCCTAGTTTGTAACTGTATTAAGAAATCTGATACTTTATCTCAACAAACGGATACTTTTACTTATAAAAGTGTTACTTTAACTATATCATATTTATTTTTTATTTTCCTTTTTTCCTTCATTTCTAATTTGTGACTATATTAAAAAACATTATACTTTATCTCAAAAAATAGATACTTTAACGTATAAAAGTGTTACTTCAACTCTGTTTATATATATATATATATGTTTATTGTAATATATTCATAATGACTATATTAAAAAATATGTTACTTTATCTCAAAAAAACAAATACTTTTACTTATAAAAATGTTACTTTAACTCTATCATATTTATTATTCATCTTTCTTTGTATTGAATTCATAATATGTGACTATATTAAAAAAGTGATACTTTATTTCAAAAAAACAGATACTTTTACCTTCAAACATGATATTTTGTCTCAAAAAGTATATATTTTTACTCATAAATGTGTTATTTTAACTCTGATATATATTTATTTTTCCTTCATTGTAAGGTAATCATAATCTGTGGCTATATTAAAAAATATGATACTTTATCTAAAAAAATCGATATTTTTTCTCATAAAATCAAGTTTTTTAATCGAGGAAGAATTTATTTTTAAAGTATACATGATCCAAGTTTGCTTAGTGTCTCAGCTGAACTTGAAAAGTTGAACTCAACTTATTTTTTTGAAGGAAACTTGATTTTGGTGATTGAGAAAGCTGAGGCTAAAAATATTCAAGCTCCAAAGTCATTTAATTTTGGTTCCTTTTAGTAAAAGCTGAGGACTCATGCTCCAGAATCAATTGAAAATGGTGCCTAAAGTTACATTGGCACGCAACACGGGATCGATGTAACGAGAGGGATCAAAAGTGCCTTTGTTGGACTTCTTTTGTTCGACATCAATTTTATCGTCATCTTTTTTCATCTCTTACGCAACAATGCGCTTCTTCGCGAAAGTGTTTTGTACAACGATGCCTTGATCATCGCCATATTTCTCAATTCACGACAAGTGCTAACTTCCTTCTTCGTATTTCCTTCTTTTACATTAATTTTTTTCAAGTCCTTTCTCCTACACGCTTTTCCCCTGGCCGCCCGCTTCTTCCCCTTCCTTCTTCTTGTACACCAATCAAGCTTTTAAAGAGTCATCTATAAATATGAAAACACCGATACTTTTAAGGCATTTTCTGATACTTTTGAGACAATTTCAGATACTTTTAGTCTAACAACAAACAAACATTCATATGAGTACTTAAACATAAAATTGATACTTTTGAAGCAATATATAATACTTTTATGCCAACTTCTAATACTTTTAATTATAATTGTTCACAGAATTATATAATAACATAAAATTATAACCATCATGAATTATTAGAACCTCTATAAGTTAGGCATAAAGTCATTTGTAACAGTTCAAAAAGGGTTACACATGAGGTTTCATTTCCTCTAGAAAAAAGTTAAATCCCTTGGCTAAATTATTCTGACTGGTGCAATTGCTCTATATATAGTGGAAATTGGGATTTGAAAACCAAAGTACCTCAGCAATGTGTAGTATCCGGGAAGAAGCTTCCACCGAATTTATGGAATGAATCAATCTAAAGGATATCTACCTATACTTCTACAATAGAATGGTGAGTACATTACTTTCTACTTCCTTACATTTCAAAATTTTCTCGCAGTGATAATGAATAGGCATATAATTAGGAGTTAATAGGGCAAATTACCCACTTGGGATGGGTGAGAGAGTTTTTTAACATGTAGGATAAAAAACATAGTTTTCTACCCACTTTTTGGGTTCTTTTACTACAATACCCTTGAGGCTTTAAATGCAAGCCTTTAAAGTAGGTATATGTGTATTTCTCTCTCTTGCAATTAAATACTCCATACATACGTGAACCCTCCCCTTCTATTTTGCTCTTCATTTTTTCTCTCTCTTCTTCTTCTTCTTCACAAAATATCAAGAAGTTATTTTTGTTGTCTTTCATCACCAAAATCGCACCAAAAAATCGTATAACAAGGTAATGTTCTTCTCCTCCTAATTACTTAACCTTGTTTAAATTGTTCAAGAGCAATATATTTGCAAAATATGTGAAATGTATTGTGAAAGGGAAAATTTTCTCGCATCTATGAAGATACGATTACGATATATCGCGTGCACATTTTATATCGAGCACGATATATCGTGCACGATATAGGGCACGATATATCGTGCCTCAGTACAAAATGTGCACGATATCGTGCCTAAATATAGGGCACAATATCGTGCCTGTTTTGTACTGATGCACGATATACCGTGCCCTATATCAGGCACGATATATCGTGCCTCAGTACAAAACAGGCACGATATCATGCCCTATTTTAAAATTGGGCACGATATTGTAAGTCCAAGTGGCTACAATAATCTAGAGGGGGTGAATAGATTATCCGGTTTTGATTTTGCCCTCTTTTTTCGAAAGACTCAAGCAAAGATGAAATGCAAAGTACGGAAAGTAAATAGCACACGTCGATTTATAGTAGTTCAACCCACCTAGGGCCTAATCTACTACCACCCCAGTATATCCGGGATGGATTTCAAAAAGAAAAAAAGATTTTATTAATTTACCAAAAATTAATACAACACCTTGAGGATTACCACAACCCTCTTTCACCACCTTGAGGATTACCACAACTCTTTTTCACCACCTTGAGGATTACCACAACCCTCTTACACCACCTTGAGGATTACCACAACCCTCTTACAACACCTTGAGGATTACCACAACCTCAAACACCTATCACCTAGATCACCCAGTGTATTTTTACCACAAGAATACTCACAAGGATGTCTTGTGTTGAATGATGACCAAAATCAAGATTACAACTTAATAATGATTGAAACAATATGAGTACAAGTGTAATCAAGAATTGAAAGCCTAGACCTCAAATTTGTGCAAGTGAAAGTGCTTAGGCTAATACAACAAGATATATGAAATTGTATGCTTGATTGCTTTTTTGCTTGTATAGAGTGTTGTATCTTGTTGCTTGAATGAAGCCTCTATTTATAGGAGAGGACTTGGCTTTCATTTCCGGACATTGGCTCCTCCTCGGGAGTGATTTGCTGCAAAAGAAACCATTTAAAATGATCAATATAGCTGTTAGAAATCAATCCCACAAAATAGGGAAAAGTCATGCAAAACGCAAATCGGATAGTTTGCGATAAAAGGGGGTTCGACCGTGTACAAGCAGAGATAAGATTGAAATTGAATTCTGCGAATTTTTACACAGGGGGACCGGTCGGAGGGGGGTGCGACCGGTCGCCCTTAGCTGTGACCGGTTGGAGTTGAAGAAATTACGAAACAGAGAAGTCTGAACCAAGAGGGTCGCTCCCTCCTGCACGGCCGCCCGCCTGGGGTCGACCGGCCGCCCACTTGGTCGACCCGCCTCCTCTTTTTTTCTTATGTCCCATTTTCTGTTTCAAAACTCAACTCAGTACGGGTTGCCCTATGGGCGACTGGCCGAGCTCGAAAACAAATATGTTGTCCAATTTTTTATCGAAAATAAACTCCAAAAAATACTCCGAAAAATAGTAAAAACATTTTAAGACGATTGGAAGTATTTAGACAACATTTAGGGACATTGTTTTGGTTTAAAAACTTATTTGAACAAAATCGAACAAAATCATCAAAATCATGATAAAAACATTTATCTAACAGATATATCGTGCCACATTACAAAACAGGCCCTTTTTATGTATTGTTGCATATCTTTAATATTTTTTCTCTATATCTCTTGTATGTAGATGAACTCTGGCTATGTTGTTATTCGATTTGGTGGTCATTGGGAAGGTTTAGAATATAAAAATGGTGAAGAAGAAGTTGTACTTATTAAACCGGGCAAAATGAATTATAGTGAAATATTGGAGGAGGTTTATGGTGTTGTTGAAGTTGATAGGGGCGTATACGATTGTGTAATGCATGTTATTGTAGATATTTCTAGAAACAAACTTGGGAAGTTAAAGTTGAAAAACGACGATGACATTGGAAGTGCGTTTGAGAACACCGAGTTACCGCTTGTTTTTGTAACACCGAAAAGAAAAAGGATGGGTGAGACTAGTTCGCATAATGTATTGGGAAGTCGATGCGGCATAATCGAGTTGAGAGAACGTTGAAGGTCAACAAGGTGTTGGTGGAAGTTTTATGCAACTAATGGCTATTCGAATGATTTTTCAACAATCATTGGGCCTAGTTACAACTACATGCACCATCTTGGTTTTTAACAATACGATTGTACGCACATCAATCTATATAGTCATGCGGTAAGGCCTAGTGTAGCACCTTTTATGTATATGAACAATGTTCCAATTATTGATCATCCACGCTCTACTATCACCTACATTTAATGTTCCAAATATCACTTCTCCGGGACCTAGTATAAGGCCAAGCAATTAAGATGACTATTATCCTGATATAGGTTGTGATAATACTGATGTTAATCATGATAATACTGATGCTGATGTTGGTTGTGATAATAATGAAGTTGATTATGGTGAAAACTACAGTGCTGGTGATGCTGATTGTAATAAAACCCAGATGATTTTGGTGAGAACTACACTGCTGGTGATGTTGGTACTGATGTTGAAGCTAATAATCAATTTGAAAATGACCAAAGAACGTCTTTGAATTTGAGGAATTTTGTGAGTGGAGACGTGGACGGAGAAAGTATTTCGAAAACCAAAACCAAGATGCAGTTGAAGACGAGGTGCTAACATACATCCGTATATCCATGACAATATGGACGAAACAATAGTGCCCACAGACGAAGTTGGGTGATTCCTGGTGCACTCTCGCACGTTTCGCCTTCCTCCCGAAGAACTTTCTTCAGATTGGAAGCATCCGGTGGGACATTGCGCCAAGGAGCAACATACATGAGCAAAACTGAATTGGATATCGCACTAGGCATGTATCACCTTGAAAATCAAGTCGAGTATCGAGTTGAATGCTCGGATAAGACTCGTTTTCATGCAATATGCAAGTATGAATGATGCCCTTTTCGAATGCGTGCATATGGAAAGGATGGTATTTGGAGAGTAGGAAAGTTTGACAAGCACCATGGATGTGGGTTAAATTTGAATGACAATGCATCTAGGCGGGTGCATTCTAAAGTAGTAGGTGCGTATTTTGCATCTAGATTACTAGTGGAACATTCTGCGCTCGTGCCAAGAGATATGATAGCGGAGTTGGAATCGCGACATGGGCTTAAAATGAGTTATAATGTTGCGTTGAGTGCTAAGCATCATGCCTTTGGGTTGATATATGGAGATAGCAACAACTCATTCAATCTAATTCCGACATACTTACACATGTTGAATTTAACGAATCCCGGATCGGTAACTAGATGTAAGTTGGATAATGTTAATAGATTCAAGTACGTGTTTTTTGCTTTGCATGCATCAATCACTGGATTCCGCAAAATGCCCGGCCAGTTTTGTGATTGATGGAACACACCTTAAAGGCAAAGATCTTGGGAATATTGTTTGTGGTCGTAACAAAAGATGGTAATGAAATGATTTTCCCACTAGGGTTGGAATTGGGGATGTTGAAAACGACGATTCTGGGCGTGGTTTTTGAGACATTGAGAGATGCTTATAATTGCCCTCGTGATATACTTGATTGTTTTTATCAAGACAAGAAGAGTATCAAGAATGCCATAAAAGCAGATACCCGGAAGCATCACATGGGCTTTGCACTTATCATTTGCGAGTAATTTGGCTCAATACGGTCAACATATAGTAGCAATGTTTAGGAATGCGATATTCATACCGCCGTGAAGATTATGATAAGTATTTTGAAAACATAAAAGTTGCTAGTGAGACGGGTGCGTTTAAGAAGTTAGAACGTGCAAGGAAGACAGATGATCTCGAGTTAAGTGTCTGTCCGGCGTTATGGGTTCATGACATCAAACTCACCGAGAGCTTCAATAGTCGGTTATTATGGGCGAAAGTTTACCTGTTTGTTCGTGGCTTGAGTGTGCTCGGACTATTATTGAAAAGTGGTTTTATGAACGACGACCGCTAATGAAAGAGATCAAGAGCTGACACTTGAAGCAACCAAAAGATTAAATGATGCAGTTGAGATAGGTCGTAGAATGGATGTACAATGTCTTAGTAATGTGAAGTACAAGGTGAAGGATGGAACAAAGACCTATTTGGTTGACTTATCCCAAAGAACGTGCAGCTGTCGAGAATTTGAATATGAATTGATGCCTTGCGCCCATGCATCTGCAGCAATTAGGTATAAACAAATTTAAAATTTATATCAATATTTTCAGATAATTCGTTTCAATATTTTTCGCATAATTGTTTTTTTTTATTTGTGCAGAAAGACGAACCTCAATATCTATTCATTTGTTGCCCATTATTATAAAAATGAAAATGTTCAATAAATGTGGGCAGATGAAGTTTTACCAGTTCCTGATCCGAGTGAGAGGGTTCTACCACAAGAGGTGCGGGTAGTGGACATGGCCGGAGGGGTAGTCGACACTACCGGTGGCGTCTGCTGCGATGACTGGCTCGGATATCTCTGACTGCCATGCATGAAGTCATCATACTGATCAATGTATGGGAACAAACGCCTAATCTCCTCCTGAATAAGGTCCGGGACCTGACCTATCTCCTAATCTAGGCGTCTGT
>JABTTQ020000611.1:0-50000 GCA_016081115.2 Rehmannia glutinosa | reverse complement strand
CCTAGCGTGTACACTCCTCTGAGATGACAGTCTCTAACTGAGAAATGGCATCATCGACTCGTGACTCCAATCGAGCGAACCGCTCCTCTATGCGTCTCTCGAACTGCCTAATCTCCTGCATAACACCCCGCATGCGGCAAGATATCCGTCACAACTCGCAGATGGATCAACACGAGACTCCTCATGGACAGATGGATCATCGCGCGCATACTCCTCATGGACAGATGGATCAACACATGCATACTCCTCATGGACAGATGGATCAACCCGTGATCCGTCATCCGCCTACCGATCGATCGTCATCTGTCCGACCATCTAAAGGATCATCACCCGATGGAATGATGGGCCATATGTCCTACGCCGCTTCTCCGGCCTCTGAATCGTAAGAGTAGTAGTGTCGGCCTCTGAATCGGCTACCTCTCCCCGATCCTGCCGCTTTGACTTTGACTCCCAAAGAAGAAGACTCCCCGCCCCGCCAATAGGGGGGCTGGGGGTGTCGAATCTATACTGCACCTCCTGCCCCGCCCGCCCCCAGACGCTGCTTAAAAATCGGTTCTCCTTCGGGATGAACCGAGGAAAACCTAACAAAATAATCGGATCATCGACTCGCTCCATATATATCTGGGAGCTCCTCCTCCGGTCGGATCCAATATCTCATGACACACTAAAGCCTCAGAAATAAATATATAAATAAATTAATAAAAAATAATTTATTAATTAAAAAATAAATAAGTAAACAATGTTAATACATACCGTGTCAAAGAAAAAAATCTATCATGTCAACGGTGGTGGGCTTCAAAACCTCCAACGAAGGCACCTGGCAACAACAGGTGTCGGATACTGAGTCGCCCGGGCATTACCCGGCGAGGTATCGCCTCGAATGCCCAAATCTGAGAACATTGATAAGTGTCAAAAATAAGATTTTTGAATATTTAAAAAATTAAGTACAAATATTAATAAAATAAAAAATATATACGTACTCCAAGACATAAGTGGCCCCATAAAAATGATAAGAAGGTGGCCGATATCGAGTGGGACGCCCTTAGTATATCGGCCAGGTGGCGTAATATTATGCACTCCGAATATAATGCATCAATATCTCGAAAGGAGTATTTCCCCGAGGAAAGTCTCCCACCGCATCGCCCTCGATCAAAAATCACAAATGCAATGGTCCATCATCGGCTCTGCATGCGCCATCGAAACACGATATCATGTAAAAGGCAAATAACACCTTCGCCACCTTTAGGGCATCGTTTGGTGAGTCACGGAAGGTGCCAACAAAGAAATAAATCGCGTAAATGCGCGGTAACCCGATCACCCCTAAAGCCAATACCGCCTATATATACCAGTCTCGGGTACCTCAAAATCACCGTTAGGGTCAAATGTGGACCCTGAAAATTGCAATCCCGATATCATAGCAAACTCACGCCGAGAGAATCTGATAGTCTGCTCTCCGACGTGGAACCAACACTCCGATTCCGGAGCATCCGGCACACGCACCTCCATCGCAACTAATGCATGCAGTGCCGCATTACAACTGGCTCCGTCATACCCAAAATCCATAAAATATTCGAAATCCGACTGTCTAAACTGACTATATAAACCACCACCGATCTCCCGTAACTCATCTATGATGGTCTGAATAATATTCGATCGAACGTATCCAGTGATCTGGGCCCTCTCTCGATGATATGAGGGTCTCAACCACTGTGGACCGACCTACAACAAGTAATAAATTGCAATTTAGTAATGAGGTACAAAAAATGAAGAAATGTAGTATTGAGCTACAAAAATTAAAGATCAGGTGGCACAGGCACGATATAGGCACGATTTCAAATAATTAATCTAGGGCACGATATCGTGCCCAAATTAGGCTGGGGCACGATATCGTGCACAATTTAGGCTGGGGCACGATATCGTGCCCAAATTAAGGCTGGGCATGATATCGTGCCAAAAATAAGGCTGGGGCACGATATGGTGTTCAAATTAACTAGGCACGATATCGTGCCCAAATTACCCTACGACACGATATCGTGACCCTTCGTCTTCAACACCATATCGTGCCAAAAATAAACTAGGGCACGATATCGTGCCCAAATTACCCTATGGCACGATATCGTGCCCCCATCGTCTTCAACACCATATCGTGCCAAATCCAGAAATAAATCCACCATTTTTCGTCTAGCAGTCCCACAAAACAACTCAAAACTTCATATATTTCAAACTTTCGAACAACTAAGCCCTAATCATTCACATTGTAACAAACCCATGAAATATATTTTGAAACTAAACCCTAATCATTCAAAATTTCGAACATTATACAACAAACAAAACTTCGAGATTCTACCCTTACCTGTTCGTGAGCGGAGGAGGAAGGTGTGGAAGGGGCGATGGCGGCAGCGGAGGTGGAGGCGGACGATGATGGCACGATTGAAGCCATTTCTCTTCTCGCACGATGTTGGGCACGAAATGGGTGTTGGGTATTTCCTTCTATTTGTTCTTCTACTTGATGACTTGGGCACGAAATTGGGGAGGTGGAAATTTCTTCTGCTTGAAGACGAAGGGCACGATTTTGGGGTTTTGTTTTGTATTTTGCTTCCTTTAATCCTTTTGACCGAGTTGGTCACGATTTTGGAGTTTTGTTTTGTATTTTTCACTTTTGTTTTGTCAATAGTTTTTATACGGTTTCCTATACGGTATTAAATGGTATATTTATGTCTTAGATTTCAAAATTCAAAAACACCAACTTAAAGGAGGGTATTTTGGCCAATTTGGGTAGAAAAAGAAGTTTGTTATCCTAGTGGATAGAAAATAGTACCCACTATCCATAGTGGGTACTTTAAAAGTTTTCCTATAATTAGTGTAACTTGTTGCGATCTGTAGTATTGTCTGCGAGCCTCTCAAAATTTCGCCCAGTATTGAATTAAAAGAACACAACTCCTAATGTATTAACATAAATAATCAAGTCCGAATGTTAGATAAATGTTTTTATCAAGATTTTGATGATTATGTCTAAATGAGTTTTTATACCAAAATAATGTTTATAAATGTTGTCCAAATACTCCTAAATGATTTAAAATGTTTTTACTAATTTTTGGAGTATTTCTTAGAGTTTATTACTCGATAAAATTGGACAACACTTTTGATGATTTTATGTTAATTGGTTTTTACACCAAAACAATGTTGTCCAAATACTCCTAAAAGATTTAAAATATTTTTACTAATTTCATGGAGTATTTCTTAGAGTTTATTATTCGATAAAAATGGACAACACTTTTGATGATTTTGTTTAAATGAGTTTACTATGTTTATAAATGTTGTCCAAATACTCCCAAGTGATTTAAAATGTTTTTACTAATTTTTTGGAGTATTTCTTGAAGTTTATTTTTGATAAAAATGGGACAACATTTCAAATTTGAAGGTAGACCGGTCGAACAAGAGGTCGACCTTGCACTGAAAGAGTGCATATATGAAACAAACACTGGAACACAAAATTTGAGGAGGGGACCGGTCAAGATGGAGGTCGTCCTGTCGCACCTTTTTGCACGCACCTAGGCGGCCGGTCGCACCCCCACCTCGGCCGTCGACCCCCTTCGACCCACCGACTGGATCGCACTATTTTTCAAAATGTTCGAAATCTTATTACAGGGCAACCGGTCGCCCTATGATATTTTTTTGACAACAAAAATTCCAACCGTTGCAATCTTATCGCTAAGATTTACTTTTTATTTTAGTACAATATTTCTACATCTTGTGATCCTCTTTTTGTAGACAAAAGTGAAGAGGAAGGAGCCTATGTTGGGAGCCTATGTTGGTGAAGACTTCCCTATAAATAGAGGATGAATTGAAGACACAAGATACAACACATACAAGCAAATACACAACAAGAAATCAAAATTTCCAAGCTTTCATATTTAACACTCTTGTTGTATTTATAGCCTAAGTATTTCACTTTCACATATTGAGGTCTAGGCTTTATTTCTTGATTACACTTGCACTCAAATTGTAATATTCATTATTGAGTTGTAATCTTGATTTTTGTCATCATTCAACACAAGACATCCTTGTGAGTATTCTTGTGGAAAGAATACACTTGGGTGATCTAGGTGATAGGTGTTTCAAGAGTGTGGTGCTCTTGAGGTATTGAAGAATTTGGTGTTCTTCAAGGTTGAAGATTGTGGTAATCTTCACAAGATGCCGTAGGAGATTGTGGTAATCTTCAAGAGAGATTGTGGTAATCTCAAAAGTGGTGTTGTAGAAGAGTGTGGTGCTCTTCAAGGTGATATTGTAAGGTGTTGTATTTATTTTGGAAATTAATAAAATATTTTTTCTTTTTGAAATCAATCCCGGAGATACTGGGGTGGTAGAGGATTAGGCCTAGGTGGGTTGAACCTCTATAAATTGACGCGTGTTGTTTACATTACGCACCTTTATTATTGTCTTGGCGTAATTGATTCGAAAAAGAGGGCGAAATCGAAAAGATGGAGATAATCTATTCACCCCCCCTCTAGATTATCGTAGCCGCTTGGACTTACAAGTGGTATCAAAGTTAAACTCTTTGGCAAGCTCGTTCCACATTGTGAGTAAAGAGGAACGATCACCGGCTACGAATGAAGTCTACCTTACCGGCGCCTCCACCACCAAGCCACAACTATTTGATTCCAAAAATTATATATTTTGGAAAGAAAGAATGTAATGCTATCTACAAAGTTGCGGGTTTGATATTTGGAACACGGTCGTAAATGAAGAATCCATTCCAATGATGGACACACCACACAAAGGCCTCAAAGAGCTCAATGTTGAAGAGAAGAAAATCATATCTTTAAATGGTAAAGCTCTTAATGTTATTTATTGTTCACTTACCATTTTGGAATATAATCATATTGTAGGAATTATATCGGCACATAAAGTATGGAGAAAATTAGAAGAAGTATATGCAAATGAAAGGAGCCACTCAAAAGCATTTACTTCTCAAATGGATACAAACCCAACATGGGATGAGCTTCCTACAACTTCCGACGTCGATGAAAACGAACGATGTCTTATGGGCTTCGAAGAAGAAAATGAGGTAAGTTCAAAACCCTCCACTTCTTATGATAATGAATTACAAAATGATTATAGTGATTTACAAAATGATTTTGATGAACTTCAAAATGAATTCCAAAGCTTACTTGTTAAATACAAAAAATTGAAAAAGGAATTCAATATTTTGAAAATGGATAAGGATAATTTATTTTCCTCTTATGAATCACTTTCATGTGATCACACCACCACACTTGACAAGGTTAGAAACCTTGAAAAAGAAAATAGTACTCTTGTTGAGGATATTAATTGCATGAAAAATGATTTATGAAAATCCAACTTGAGTAACGATAAAATGACCGATATTATTGATGTTCATAGTTGTGATAAATTGAAACAAGGACTTGATCATAAGCCTAGTGTGTTAATTATGTGAAAAGAAATCAAGTCCCTATGCATGTTGGTCATTATGCTCCCAAAATTACTACTTACTTTTATTGTGGTAAAACGGGTCACACTGTTAATATTTGTCGGGCTAGAAATAGCTCTAATTATTGTTGGAGACCTAAAAGTCTCAAAGCTAATTCCAAAGGACCCAAACACTTGAGGGTACCACAAAATAATGTCATATTAGGTACCCGGCGAAATAATAATCGAAGAAAATTCATACCGCCAAGAAAACATCAAATGACCATTTCATTTGATCAAAGGAGAAAACATTTTCAACAAAGTCATTTTCCAAGAAGAGGAAATAATCAAAAATGGGATGAACAAAATCCTTGGAAGTGGCAAAGACATCATCAACAAGATGATTTTCCAAGAGAAAGACACTTTCAAAAATGGGAAAGCCACAATGCTTGGAAATGGAGCAATTGGAGAAACCATCATCAACAAGAAGATTTTCAAAAGGGAAGATACCATCAACAATGGGAACGACACAACCCATGGAAATGGCAAAATTGGTAAACCGTATCTCCCTATTTAAATATGCATTTTATCTTCTTTGCATGTTTTTATTTGTGTCTTTATTGCAATATGAGTTTTCATATTTTTAAAATTTAGGTCTTCAATATATTTGTGAGTTTCAAAATATTTTTGAAAAGAAGACCTTGCATGATGTTTCTAAAACTCTTGTGCATTTAATTAGACTTATGTGGTTTATTATCTCCTATGTAGTTATATAGCACAAGCATGCTTAAGATATCTCTTATTGCTTAGCCTACACATGTATTATTGTGTTTGTGCAAAATTTGGTTGAAGAATTGTGTAGGATTTACATATGGTTGTCTACTCGTAATATATCAAGAGAAACATGAACTATCGAGGTACGCTCATTATTGTTATTCATCTCATAGACTCGATTGCCTATGTGCTTATTTTATACAAGTGCCATTAAGAGGATGTTTTTGATTTTTGAGAAGGCATTATTTAACATAGCTTGTTTTCTCCAAAATTTTTAGAGGATTATATTTTGTTTCGATAAAAAAAAATTGATCTTCTAGTTATGCATTTTATTGCACATATAAATACCATTATTCTTGGATGCTTATGTCAAAGCTCTTGTTCATATGATTCTTGTGATTGAGGTCTCAACTATGTGCTCTCGTATTTTCATATTTCAAAAGAGACCTTATATAGTTTTCTATAAGTTTATTTGAACTTACATGGTGTAGTATATTCTTGATGATTTTCTTTAAGAATAGTATGTGTTACTTGTTATAGTGTCTCTATCATTCGATATTACTATGCTCTTGTGCAAGATTCTTTGTTGAGATTTTGCAGAAATTTTTGGTATTTCGGAACAAGTTTAAGGAACAAGGCAAGGTTAGTAGCCTAAGGGTATTGTCAAGAAGAAGGTAATGATTTTGATGTAATATTTGCACTCATAGCACATTTAGAAGTTATTTGCACTTTACTTGCCCATTCTTGTTTTGAGAAAATTTCAAGCTTTACCAAATGGATGTTAAATCCAATTTTCTAAATGGTTTTATTCAAATAGAAGTCT
The DNA here is from genome assembly GCA_016081115.2 of Rehmannia glutinosa. Taxonomy (NCBI): domain Eukaryota; kingdom Viridiplantae; phylum Streptophyta; class Magnoliopsida; order Lamiales; family Orobanchaceae; genus Rehmannia; species Rehmannia glutinosa. The sequence continues at coordinate 42,973 of JABTTQ020000611.1, read as the reverse complement.
ATCGGAGTTTAAAATTTTTAGGCCAAATGATTTTTATAAATGGCCTTGTACGGTTGATACAAGTACCCCGAATATGGTTTGATGGACTTAGCTATTTTTGCAAAATTATTTTACAAAAGGGTAAAGTTGATACTACACTCCTTGTTTTGAAAAAGGGCAAGGTTGTTTACTTGTGCAAATTTATGTTGATAATATTTTTTTTTGGTGCTACTAATGAATATTTGTGCAAGATATTTTTCCAAGTCAATGCAAGGTGAACTCAAGGTGATCATGATGAGGGGAGCTCAAATTTGATCATTGGAATTCAAGTTCAACAATGCCAAGAAAATGATTATATTCCACACTCAAAAGAAGAAGTGAGACATTGAAGAAGAAAGAACTATTTCAACCTATATGGCTACAAATGCAAAAATTGACAAAAGGTTGAAGTAGGCATTGACAAACGAATTCGAGGTATGTTCATTCGTTTATTACTCCTTAGACTCGATATTCTATATGCCTTATGTCTATATGCTTGACTTAAAACAATCCCAACGAATCTCTTTAAAGTGCCGTTAAAAGAAATTTTCAAATATTTGAAAGGTACTTCTTCTTATGACTTGTTGTATCCAAAGTCTTAAAATGTTCTTATTTTTCGGGATAACAAGTCCAGTATATATTATTCGGTTTATTCAAACTAAACATATTGAGATTCGATATATTTTTCTAAGGGATTGTGTTTCTTAAACAAAAATTTGAGATGTGCTTAATTCCTTCTCAAAGATAACTCGCGGACATTTTTTTTCTGCCGAGTATTTTACCTCATTTCGAGCTTGATTATGACATAATGTATATTGAATGAGGTGTATGTTTGCATTTTGCACGTTTTTAAAACTTAGGGGCGAAAAACCGAATTTTTGGTTCAAACTTCGGATTTTGCAAAATCAAAACGGACATGGGCTGGTCGATCAAGCTAAGGCCGACCGATCGCCTAAGCCTCCCGATCGTCGCCCTAGCCCTGCACGGCCGCTTCTTGATGATTTCAAATTTTTAAAATGGCTCTGTCCTTCATTTCGTCATTTTGGCTATTTTCTTCCAAAATCGAACCCCTTTGCAAATTCACACACAATTCACCCAAAATGATTTCTTTCTTGTATATTATATATTTTTGGGTTTATAGTACGAGTATATCATCTGTATTACTCGACCTCTCCGATTGATTGGTAAGTTTAATTCCTCTTTTTATCTCAATTGGGTTGAACCTTTGAGAAAAGGCTTATGTATTGATTTTTGATGGAATTCTTGTATAATTGTGTTGTGCATGATTATTGTTGATGGATGAATATTGTATTATTACAGTTGGTGATAATTTTTTTTGGCTTAAATGTATTACAAAGGCGTTATACATCTCTTGTTTTATTCGACGCACGCCAAGTGTTTGACAAAATGCTTCTATGAAAAATTCATCACCTACATGATTCTTTCGATTTGAAAAGTCTTATAAGTTTATAGAGATCATGTTTTATCAATCAAATAAGCTTTTGCAAATCACATGATTGACTTCTCCCTTATTATTTGGAATTTAAGCTTCAATGATCAATATGCCGATAAATCGATTAAGTTGCGCACTTTGATATAATTGTATGATGTTTTCTATCGTGCTAACATTCTTTTTGATGATTCCAAAGGGGAATAAACAGGAAATACGCATAAACGCTCAAAGAAGCGGAAATAGGCTTGCAAGAAAAGCTACAAGCTATGGCTCTTAAAAGCCAAAAGTTGTGAACAATACTTAGTCCATGTGATGTATTATGGACTTTTATGCTTGACTAATGATGTTTTGTGATAGGGGGAGCTTATAAGCTCATGATATTCAAGCTTAAGTTGTAAAAGCTAAGCTTTTAGCTTTGAGTTGGTTGCTTGTATACTTGTTCTTGATATGCATATTGATAGGGGGAGCTTGTGCAAAAATGATTTTGAAAAATCTTTGCTCCTATCCTTATGTGTTTGTACTTATGATGAATCTTGCTTAAAATGTATTGATGTTTTAGACCGGAAAATTTGTTTCGTTTTAAAATCAACTTCCTAAAATCGTTTTGGTTTGTAATCATCAAAAAGGGGGAGTTTGTTAGATAAATGTTTTTATCAAGATTTTGATGATTATGTCTAAATGAGTTTTTATACCAAAACAATGTTTATAAATGTTGTCCAAATACTCCTAAATGATTTAAAATAATTTTTGGAGTATTTCTTAGAGTTTATTACTCGATAAAATTGGACAACACTTTTGATTATTTTATGTTAATTGGTTTTTACGCCAAAACAATGTTGTCCAAATACTCATAAAAGATTTAAAATGTTTTTACTAATTTCATGGAGTATTTCTTAGAGTTTATTATTCGATAAAAATGGACAACACTTTTGATGGTTTTGTTTAAATGAGTTTACTATGTTTATAAATGTTGTCCAAATACTCCCAAGTGATTTAAAATATTTTTACTAATTTTTTGGAGTATTTCTTGAAGTTTATTTTTGATAAAAATGGGACAACATTTCAAATTTGAAAGATCGGCCGGTCGAACAAGAGGTCGACCAGTTACACCAAGAGTGTGTATATGAAACAGAACACTCGAACACAAAATTTGAGGAGGGGGGACCGGTCAAGATGGAGGTCATCCTCGTACCCTAGGGCGACGACACGGTCGCACTTCCCAGATCGGCCGACCCCCACGACCCCCTTCGACTCAGACTGGATCGCACTATTTTTTCAAAACGTTCGAAATCTTATTACAGGCAACCGGTCGCCTATGATATTTTTTTTTACAAAAAAATTCCAACCGTTGCAATCCTTATCGGCCAAGAAGATTTACTTTTCATTTTTGTACAATATTTCTACATCTTGTGATCCTCTTTTTGTAGACAAAAGTGAAGAGGAATGAGCCTATGTTGGTGAAGACTTCCCTATAAATAGAGGATGAATTGAAGACACAAGATACAACACATACAAGCAAATACACAACAAGAAATCTGCAAATTTCCAAGCTTTCATATTTAACACTCTTGTTGTATTTATAGCCTAAGTATTTCACTTTCACATCTTGAGGTCTAGGCTTTATTTCCTTATTACACTTGCACTCAAATTGTAATATTCATTATTGAGTTGTAATCTTGATTTTTGTCATCATTCAACACTAGACATCCTTGTGAGTATTCTTGTGGAAAGAATACACTTGGGTGATCTAGGTGATAGGTGTTTCAAGAGTGTGGTGCTCTTGAGGTATTGAAGAATTTGGTGTTTTTCAAGGTTGAAGATTGTGGTAATCTTCACAAGGTGCCGTAGGAGATTGTGGTAATCTTCAAGAGAGATTGTGGTAATCTCAAAAGTGGTGTTGTAGAAGAGTGTGGTGCTCTTCAAGGTGATGTTGTAAGGTGTTGTATTAATTTTGGAAATTAATAAAATCTTTTTTCTTTTTGAAATCAATCCCGGAGATACTGGGGTGGTAGAGGATTAGGCCTAGGTGGGTTGAACCTCTATAAATCGACGCGTGTTGTTTACATTCCGCACCTTTATTATTGTCTTGGCGTAATTGATTCGAAAAAGAGGGTGAAATCGAAAAGATGGAGATAATCTATTCACCCCCCCTCTAGATTATCGTAGCCGCTTGGAATTACATGAACTCCCCTCACTACCCACAACACTAACAACAACAACAAAAACAAAATAAAAGGGGAAAATATCGAATCTCCAAAAAATAAGAAAAACAATGAATTATAGTGCCTTGAATTTGTCTTTCCTTCACTAAGTGTGTTGGATCGATTTCCTTCGAGTTTTAGGCTTGAGGATTGAATGATTGCTTGAGAGTAATTTTCATTTTGCTCAGATTGCTTGAATGCTCTTGTGTGTCGTCGTAAGTGTTCTCTCTCTAAAGATCCTTAGCCTTTTATAGTGCCTGTTTGAAAAATGTATCCATTAAAGAGATAGATCCATTTTTCAAACTACACTTCAAGATCGTTGGCTTGTCTTATCTTGCAACGTTGATGTATACTGATCCTTGTATTATTGTTCTGCAGCCTTACCTAAATCTCTGCAGGTTTGCAGGAGCATCCCATTGGTTCCTAGCTTTTTTCACTCTTTCAGCAAAACAGCTTTATGGTTTGCAGTCTGATATGTTTCCTTTTTCAACAAAGATTTGACTTTGCCTATCAACAAACATCTTCAGCTTTCTTGAGTCCTTTTGCTTCTGAACCCTTTTGATAGTTTTCTCCACTTATCTGGGAGTGACTTAGCCAACGGTCATTCTGACGAGACAAACTTTCCGGATACTTGACCGATCCTTCACCGCAATACTCACCGACACACAACAGTCTTCACTTCGATCTTGATCAACTTCGCAAATCTTCAACCTGGCTATTTCAACTTAGCTAATAGAACCCTATCTATTACACGGTTGATTTACGTTAATTAGGGTGCCAACTTCCTAATCTAAGTTTTACATAGTATCATCAAAATGTAATACAAATAAATTTTCCAACAATGGTCCCTATATAAAAAACACATAACACATAAACTCTTCAAAAATGAGAAAATACCGAGCCCACGAATCCATGTCCTAACCTATCCCCCAACACACTAATTCTGTAACGACCGGAGGTTATCCCAAATGGGCTTTCTTTCCTTAACTTTTCTATTGGGCTTTCCATCCTCGTCGTCACTCATGGACTTCCCACCCCTGGAAGTGGGCTTCATGCCTTTCCCCATACTCGAACCCAGGACCTCCAGGCTAAAGTCCCAAGTTCTAAGAGTGTGTGTACCACCAGTTGAGCTATCCCAATTGGTGGTACTTACACTCTTGGAACTTGGGACTTTAGCTTTAAACTGGGTTCGAATATGGGGGAAGGCATGAAGCCCACTTCCAGGGGTGAGAAATCAATGAGCAGCGACGCGGATGGAAAGCTCATAGGGAAATGTTAAGGAAAGAAAGTCCATTTTTATAGCCCTCGGTCGTTACAAATTCGACCAAAAAAAAACCTGGAACTAGAAAGATTTTTCGACATAAACAAAAACTCATCAACCTAAACAAAAATCATCCACCGAATTAATACAATATACCAACAAATCACATTGTTTTAAACTAAATGAATATGAAATGACTAAATAAAACACATCAATTTAAAAAAAAAAAACCTTAACAACTCGAAAAAACCATACAAAAACTAGGGATTAAATTGGAAAAAAAAAAGAAGAAAAGAAACCATGTCTCAAGCTAATTGGCAACACCATATATACCTCCAAGAAAAACGGAAGTAATCTTCAAATCTCTGTCAGTCACGACACCATCGACTTGAGGAGAAAACTTTGGCAAAAAGAAAAAATCTGACTTCAAATAGGGCGACTGATAGAGAAAGGATGAAAGAAAAATAGATATGTAATGGATGTTTTAAGAGAGTGCCGCAAAATCCTATGGGAAATCAATTAAAATCATAAACTAAGAAACTCCCTTAAAACGTGTTCACAAAGATGACCAAAGTATCCCTTTGACTTATTTAACTAGATATGATATTACTTTATTACCCTTCAAACTAATTAAAAAAAGGCTAAAGTATAAAAAAAGGACAAATTAAATCTTGACTATTAAAAAAATATCAACCGTCCAGATTTGTTCCTACGTTCTTACTCCAGAACCCTGGACTCATTTGATCCTAATCATATATATATATATAGGGATAGGATCAAATCAAATGAAATCTCATGTAAGACAATGTGGACTAATACCAACCATTTATTTGTCAAAACCAATGGATGAGATTATTTCGAATTTTTAATTATTTAATTATAAAATTCTCTTCATTAAGGGTAATTTTAAAACTTTCATTATTTGGCAGTTTTTTTTAGAAATGTGACTGTTCACTTCCGTGATTTAAGGGATTGGATATCTGATATGAAATATTCGCATTTCAGTTTTATGTTACATATGCATCATATTGATTCTAAATATGCAACAGGTTCTTTTTATGTATGCACCAAAATGAACCTAATTATGCAGTAAGTTTTCTACAATATAAGTATGCAATTTATTCAAACCAATTATGCATTATATCGAGCATCATTCAACAACTAATTGTGCATTGTGTTACAGTTATATTTGCATCAAACAATAAATATTTATGCATCAAATAATAACTAACTATGAATTGTCTCATAATTATATATGCATCAAATAACAACTAACTATGTGTTGTCTCATAACTATATATGCATCAAACAATAATCAACTTAATATTATCTCATTACTATCTATGCATCAAATAAAATATGAATATGTAGTATATTATAACAATGTAGGCATTAAACAACAACTAATTGTGCAGTATATTTATTCTAAATATGCACTAGAGTCATAATAATTATGTTCAGCGTTAATGGTGGATTTATGAGAGAGAGAGAGAGAGAGAGAGAGAGAGATTTGATTATGGGATATAATCGCGATTTTTGCAGGATTGATATATATATATATATATATATGTGTGTGTGTGTGTGTGTGGAACATAACTGGTATTATTTGATTTTATTTCCATCTTTATCTGACGTATTTAATGGTAAGGATGTTACATTTTTATTGTTATTTTACAGTGTTACCCTTTTATGATTAAATTATATATGTAATATAATTTTATTCATTCTAATCTCAGCCATCAATTATTTAATGGGAGCAGTTGTGATTAATCCTTATGGTCTCACGGTAAGAGAATGTCTCACGAGATCCTATCCATATATATATATATATATATATATATATGGTTAGGTCAAATATGGCAGGGGGCTTACCGCGTTGCAGTGTGGATTAATCCAATCTATTAATTCAATAAATCCAAATGTTTAGATTTTATTCGAATTATTTATTTATTTATTTAGTTTTTGTCCAATTAAGGGCATAACTGTCATTATTTGTAAAATAAAGCAGTTGTGATACCCCATATTCAATAAACCTAGAATTTTATTTGAGATAACTATTATATTATTTTTCTAGTAATTTATGTCATTTAATTGAATAAGAAGTATGGAGTTAGGATAATTATCAATATCTATTTGACTTTACAATTACTATGGAGACTTAATTTATTGAAACTCAAATTAGATTTTTACTATCTTATTATTTGATTAATTATCAATCATAATAACTTCTACTTGTTTATATTAGAAGTCTTATTTAATACTGAGAAAATTAATTGTTACAAAAATTATAGTTATCTACTTATTAAGATTAGAATTTTATTATGTTACAATTTATGTAATTATATAAATATAATTTTTATTTTTATTTTTATTTTGGGTTTTTGAAGTTGGAGTTTATTCTAGTAATTGTATATTTAATTACTCATTTTAATCTATTGACTTTAACCATTTTAGCTAGTATCTTGGCCCAACCCTATCCAAAATTCTGCATTTTAGAACCTAAAAACTAAGCCCAAAGAATTTTCACCATTTATTTTCAGCCCAATTCAAAAGCCTAGCCCTAACAAAAAGGCTACCCATTTAGACACCTATAAATACCCTCAAACTCTAACCCTAATTCACTTTTCAGCTTTTAACACACACAAACACACACTAGAGAGTGAAGCCTCCCTCACTCTCCCTAACCATCGGGCGGCGCCGCCGTCACCACCTCCGACCGCCGCCGCCGCCGCCGCCACCACCGGAAAATCTTCCACTCCTTTCTATTTTATTTTATTTTCTTTCCCCTTCTTCTTTCTCGTTTCCTCTCTGTCTCCGCCACCACCCTTGGCTCGTCGACCGCCGCCGTCGCCGTCGGCGACCACCATCTTCCAGTGACAAAAAGAAAAAAAAAACGTAAATTATTTGTTGTTATTTATTTATTATTTCTTTTTTCTTTTCTTTCTTCTTTTTCTTTTCTTTCTTGTATTTTGATTTCTCCGACGGCCGTCGCTGGAAAAATTGCCACGGACAGTGGCATGTGTATTATTATTATAACTTATTTTGTTTTTATTTTTTTATTTAGAATGAATTTTGAGGTTTAATGAGACTAACCCAATAAACCATTTAAGTCCCTACCTTAAGGTTGAGGGAAAATGTCGAAAACCCTTGCATGTTGATATTATTGGAAGATGTACACTATTTTATATGGTTATATTATTTTGATTTCGGATCTATGAGGTAATTCCAATAAAACCAAGGCTTTAATCCATTTGGGTTGAGGAATATTCCTAGATCAACACATGCAAGTTGTATCTTGAATTTTATCTATAATAATAATTTAAAAAAAAAAGAAATTTCTGTTTTGTTAAAAAGCCTACTGCACTCTCCTCTTTGCTGGTTTGAAATATATGTATACACGTGCCTTCCTTTGTTCCTCTTGATTTTATGTGTATATTATCTTAGTAAGTTAAAAAAACGAAATAAAAGAAAAATAGAGGAAATTTTTGGGACATAAACTGATTGCAATATCTTCTCTTTGTTAATTTTCTTTTAAAATAATAATAATAATAGTTAAATAAAAAGTGGATTTAATTATAAAATTATTTCTTAAATAAATATAATAATCTCTAAAAACAATATAATAATAATAATATCAATGATCTAGTCTATGTTTCTCATTAATTGTACACTAAGAAAAAAAATCTTGTAAATTTCAATTATGAACATGCCGATGTCGGGCCGCCAAAGACTGACCTTGATGTCCGGGCCGATTACCGCCATCGGTAGTCTTCAATTGTCTTTTATCTTTTCATTTCTGTTATTGTGATTATTCCATTGACTTATGTTTATTTCCTTTTGAGAATTTTGTTTAAAATTTTGGATTTGTGAGGCTAAATCCCAACAAAATCATATGGATTATGTCCTTGGTTGTGGGAAAGAGCTGAAACTTGCTTATTTTTAATTTTATGAAAATTTGATAGATCTATAAATTAGTATTATTTTAGATTCTATCAAGCTTAATATAATTTGGGACGTTTGTGTAGGAATTTTGAGCATCGGCTTGGAGATTAACTACTTTACAAGAACCAAACACTAAAAATGTGGGTAAAGTTTTTAAGCGACGGTCATTTTTATGGGAAAACATTAAACACGACATGTTGTATCCATCAATTTTATTATGCTTGAATTCGCAAATTGCATGAAAGTTGATATATTTGATGATGAAAGTGGAAATTGTGTTGTTGGATTATTGTTTGATAACCAAGTTAGATTAGATAACCTCTAAGTATTGAACCTTGATAGGACTCACTTGTATTGCCCAAACATCACGAGTTTTCGGACGACTTTAAATTTCAAATCTAGAAAACGCTTAAAATTCATATGCACTTAATCTAAATTACTAGTTTAAAAGAATATATATATATGTGCAATGTGTCTCTAATTTTAACTTTAAAGTTGTTTCGAATAATTGACACAATATTGGATTAGATTGTATTTCTATAAACTGGACATTATTGTATTTCCCTTGAAGTCAATAATAATTAATCCTAGTCGAGATAAGATGAATTACTTACGTAGCCTCATCATTTTTACAAAATTAGAGAACTTCTCACATGCGAGATAATCGACTTCTATTAGTAATTGTTAAGTTTGAGAATTATATTCTTGTATTGTAATGTGTGCGAGTATTTAATTACTTTATACCCATTTTATTTGCAATCAATGATGAATCATTTCTTGTTTTCTGAACCTGTTTGGCGTGTGTAGTTAGGGCAATCAATCAAATAGGTTGCCTATTGGTGTTTGCTCGGCTACACATGTGCCTATTCCCATTTTTCTGGTCAGACCGGAGAGGCGCGAGAACTTGGGTCGTATTATTGGTATATTCTGGAATATGACGAACTCTGAGTATAAATCCACAGCTAAAGAGTCGTCGAGCCACTCGGAGGAATAAGGAGCCGGGAGGCTTCGGCCTGGTGAGTTGGAGAACGCAATAGGGTTCGGTGTTGGATCAACAACGATCTTGCGTTTATTTTGTGTATCCCGTTGGATTTTAAAATGGGGCATAGAACCTTGTCCGTTTTAAAATCAAGCTTGACTTGGAACGTTGGGTGCTGTGTTTATTCCACATCGGCCCATCGTTATTTTGTGTATCCCGAATATTGGATTTTAAAATGGGGCATATAACCTTGTCCGTTTTATAATTGGCGTGAATTATCGAAATGTGATTTAACGTATTTGTGCTAATACTATATTTGATGCAGGAGCCAAAGATTATGAGGTTAGTACAATTTATTTTCCGTTACGATATTGTTACAATATTATTCTCTATAAGTTGCTTATTTGCAATATTACTTTATTGTATAGCAGTATATATTTTGTATGTATTGTAATTAATTTAGTCTTGTTAGTTTTGCATTCATTTGCATGCATGAAATCGTTTTGTACACTAAGTAATTAGCTCAAACAATTTCTTTCAAGTTTTCATTTATAACTCGTGCATTCCCATTCCCCTACCCACTGAGCTCGTTTAGCTCACCCCATATTTTTCTAAAAATTTTTAGAGATCGATGAACTTGAGTACGAACACCAATACAAGATTAACACAGAATCCAATCGTGTAGTGCCATTTCTTTGATCCTTGCCTTAAGTATTTCGAAACATAATTGTATTAGTATTAGTTTCTATTTGTTTTGATGAATTATGTCTCGTTATAAAACTTTGTAAATTAAGACTTCCGCTGTAATTTTTTTATAATATACTTAGTTTATGTTATTGGGTTTACTCTGTAATTCTTGTTTTGGTAGACTTAGATCCCTAGTATTATGAGTTTAAATTTTCGTACTTTGGACCAATACATTTGTGGAGCTTAAATGAGTAATTATTTGGGATCTGTTAATCATTAATCAAGAATCTTTGTGATTATTTTGGCTTATTAAATTTGGGGCGTTACAGATATGGTATCAGAGCTTAGGTGTAAAAGGAACTACACCCGAGCTAACCCAGGATTAAATTGAAATAAGTATGTTACTGGGATTTATTCAAAGATTAAGGTTTATTATCGAATATGATGTGAATTATTTGGGTTTGAGTTCGATTATCAATGGATAATGTCATTGTATAGGAAATGAATGATGGTGCTAGCCGTAGGTGGATCTATGTGTTTATCATTTGGGTTTCTAGTATCGATGTTGGTTATAGGTTAAATTCATAAGTGAGAATCTTACCTATAGTCGATATATATAGATATGCGATATTAACACCCGAATGTTAAATTACTTTGGGATAATCATGTCGTCTAGATTGAATTAACAATTAAGATTTGATTATCGAGTAGGATGTATTTACTTGGGCTTGAATTGAATTACCAATGTATTTCATATGAATTTGACGAGGGCGCTAATGTTAAGTCGACAGATGCTTAGGTCATTTATGGATCTACAAGTTTCTCTTTTGAGGTTATAGCATAAAAATGTTAATAAGTTAGATATCTAAGTATGGATCTTATATACAGCCAATCTGTATAGTGGTTAGACGCTGATCTAGGTAGATATTACCTTATGTCGAGGTCATGACATTCTCTTTTTCTTGTCAAGTCTTGTTACTTCTATAATTATTATGTTTAATTGAGACTTGAGGTGCCTAAATTATAAGTTTGATACGAATTAATAACTACTGGGATATACCTATGTGGATGAATATTTTAACTGCCAACTTATGATATCGATAAGTCATTGGAATAGTATCGATTTTTAGGGTTGGATCCTAATGATTTTTTAAGGAATACTAATTGGAAATAATATTCTTATTCTGGTCAGCATAGTGTGTAGGATATACCGTTTTAATTGATCACCTTGATATTATACTGACATAACTGTCGATTGTAATGAAATGTTGGGTATGGATTTAAAGGGCTGATAGAAAATAATTTCTCAAGAAGAAACGAGATATTGACAAGAATAAGGTGTGTGACAATTAGGGTTAATATCCTCACAGTTACCTATTAACTTAGAGCTGATAGCTAGATTATGGTTTATTTTTATGTGATAAAGTGAATATTATCTTACGACTGAAATGTGGATTAAATATTTTGTAGGCAATCGAGTCCAATTGCAATGTGATATGCATAATAACACTATGATTACGGATCGATGTAAGCAACTTGTCTTTTGGGTATAGTAATTGAATACTATTTTGTGGATTGTAGATGAACAACTATGGATCTTATGTATATATAATGGCTAGATATTGTAAGCACTCTTTTGCATAACTATTTTGTGGGTTCAAGTTTGTTCTCAATTATTGGAGGTTTAGATTATTATTGGTATTTGGGTTGAATTATAATTTCGGGTCGTTATATTGTGATTGAGGTAGTCATTTTAAGTTTGACGAGTAAATTGATTAAAAATAGAGTGATGATTTGGAGTGTATTAAGTTATGATAAGTTGACTAGTATATGATTTGCATAAGAGGTTTAATTCACTCGCTAGATGATATGAATTATAAGGTCAATTAACACTAGGATTGATTTTTGTGGAAACACGTCTTATTGGTTTAGTTATTTTCGTAGTTCTCAGTAAAGAACTTATGTGATTGGCGTTTTTCAAATTAGTTTAACAATGAGTTTATGATAAGGTAACGTATTGTGTGAAGAGGTTTGGTTATTTAGCTTGCATTACGGAGATGTTTGAGTTTGAGTTTCCCGAATAAGAGAAAGTTATGATTCATCAAATTTGGTGACTTTAGATACTGAGCAACCGCGAGAAATCAGAACAAAACCAGGATAAGATCATTTGTTGGGGGATTAGATTACAACTATTTGATGATATCGAATTTCGAGTTTGAGTTCTATTTGGATGATTGTGTGATTTAGATTGAAGTATTGAATTCTTATAGATTAAAGTACGGCTAAGGTTGAATTAAAGATTAGATTTGATTATCAAGAGTAGCTAGAATTTCTTGCCCTTGGATCGGATTTTTATTGATCTTGTAAGAACTCAGAGGTCACTAGTAGTAAGTTGTCAACTTTTTAGATCGATGATTGGAATCTAGAAATTTATCTTTTGGACTTTACCATCAATATCAGTTATGTGTTAAAATACCTAGGTATAGATACGATATACAACCAGCCCTTATGACAATTAGACGTTAAGCTTGGAAAGAAGAAAACAACGACTTGGGACTTTAAGCTTGAAATTGTCGGATCTACAATTTTCCAATGATGAAAATGAATTTGGGGACCAAATTCTTTAAAGAGGGAGAGTATGTGATATCCCATATTCAATAAACCTAGAATTTTATTTGAGATAACTATTATATTATTTTTCTAGTAATTTATGTCATTTAATTGAATAAGAAGTATGGAGTTAGGATAATTATCGATATCTATTTGATTTTACAAATACTATGGAGACTTAATTTATTGAAACTCAAATTAGATTTTTACTATCTTATTATTTGATTAATTATCAATCATAATAACTTCTACTTGTTTATATTAGAAGTCTTATTTAATACTGAGAAAATTATTTGTTACAAAAATTATAGTTATCTACTTATTAAGATTAGAATTTTATTATGTTACAATTTATGTAATTATATAAATATAATTATTTTTTTATTTTTATTTTGGGTTTTTGAAGTTGGAGTTTATTCTAGTAATTGTATATTTAATTACTCATTTTAATCTATTGACTTTAACCATTTTAGCTAGTATCTTGGTCCAACCCTATCCAAAATTCTGCATTTTAGAACCTAAAAACTAAGCCCAAAGAATTTTCAGCATTTATTTTTAGCCAAATTCAAAAGCCTAGCCCAAACACAAAGCCTACCCATTTAGACACCTATAAATACCCTCAAACCCTAACCCTAATTCACTTTTCAGCTTTTAACACACACAAACACACACTAGAGAGTGAAGCCTCCCTCACTCTCCCTAACCATCGGGCGGCGCCGCCGTCACCACCTCCGACGCCGCCGCCGCCACCACCGAAAAATCTTCCACTCTTTCATATTTTATTTTATTTTCTTTCCCCTTCTTCTTTCTCGTTTCCTCTCTGTCTCTGCCACCACCCTCGGCTCGTCGATCCACCTGCCAGCCGCCGTCGCGACCACCACCATCTTCTTCCAGAACAAAAAAAAAAAAAAAAAACGTAAATTATTTACTGTTCTTTATTTATTATTTCTTTTTTCTTTTCTTTCTTCTTTTTCTTTTCTTTCTTGTATTTTGATTTTTTCGGCGGTCGTCGCCGGAAAAATTGCCACGGACAGTGGCATGTGTATTGTTATTTTAACTTATTTCGTTTCTATTTTTTTTATTTTGAATGAATTTTGAGGTTTAATGAGACTAACCCAATAAACCATTTAAGTCCTTACCTTAAGGTTGAGGGAAAATATTGAAAACCCTTGCATGTTGATATTATTGGAAGATTTACACTATTTTATGTGGTTATATTATTTTATTTCGGATCTATGAGGTAATTCCAATAAAACCAAGGCTTTAATCCATTTGGGTTGAGGAATATGCCTAGATCAACACATGCAAGTTGTATCTTGAATTTTATTTATAATAATAATTTTAAAAAAATTTTTGTTAAAAAGCCTACTGCACTCTCCTCTTTGCTGGTTTGAAAAATATGTAAACATGTGCTTTCCTTTGTCCCTCTTGATTTTATGTGTATATTATCTTAGTAAGTTAAAAAAAAAAAAAAATAAAAGAAAAATAGAGGAAATTTTTGGGACATAAACTGATTGCAATATCTTTTCTTTGTTAATTTTCTTTTAAAATAATAATAATAATAGTTAAATAAAAAGTGGATTTAATTATAAAATTGTTTCTTAAATATATATAATAATCTCTAAAAAATATAATAATAATAATATCAATGATCTAGTCTATGTTTCTCATTAATTGTACATTAAGAAAAAAAATCTTGTAAATTTCAATTATGAACATGTCGATGTCGGGCCGCCAAAGACTGACCTTGATGTCCGGGCCGGTTACCTCCATCGGTAGTCTTCAATTGTCTTTTATCTTTTCATTTTTCTTATTGTGATTATTCCTTTGACTTATGTTTATTTCCTGTTGAGAATTTTGTTTAAAATTTTGGGTTTTTGAGGCTAAATCCCAACAAAATCATATGGATTATGTCCTTGGGTTGTGGGAAAGAGATGAAACTTGCTTATTTTTAATTTTATGAAAATTTAATAGATCTATAAATTAGTATTATTTTAGATTCTATCAAGCTTAATATAATTTGGGACGTTTGTGTAGGAATTTCGAGCATCGGCTTGGAGATTAACTAATTTACAAGAACCAAACACTAAAAATGTGGGTAAAGTTTTTAAGTGAAGGCCATTTTTATGGGAAAAGATTAAACACGACATGTTGTATCCATCAATTTTATTATGCTTGAATTCGCAAATTGCATGAAAGTTGATATATTTGATGATGAAATTGTAAATTGTGTTGTAGGATTATTGTTTGATAACCAAGTTAGATTGGATAACCTCTAAGTATTGAATCTTGATAGGACTCACTTGTATTGCCCAAACATCACGAGTTTTCGGATGACTTTAAATTTTAAATCTAGGAAACACTTAAAATTCATATGCACTTAATCTAAATTACTAGTTTAAAAGAATATATATATATATATATATGCAATGTGTCTCTAATTTTAACTTTAAAGTTGTTTCGAATAATTGACACAATATTGGATTAAATTGTATTTTTATAAACTGGACATTATTGTATTTCCCTTGAAGTCAATAATAATTAATCCTAGTCGACATAAGATGAATTCCTTACATAGCCTCATCATTTTTACAAAATTATAGAAATTCTCACATGCGAGATAATCGACTTCTATTAGTAATTGTTAAGTTTGAGAATTATATTCTTGTATTGTAATGTGTGCGAGTATTTAATTACTTTATACCCATTTCATTTGCAATCAATGATGAATCATTTCTCGTTTTTTGAACCCGTTTGGCGTGTGTAGTTAGGGCAATCAATCGAACAGGTTGCCTATTGGTGTTTGCTCGGCTACACATGTGCATATTCCTATTTTTCTGGTCGGACCGGAGACGGCAGCAGAACTTGGGTTGTAGTATTGGTATATTCCAGAATATGACGAACTCTGAGTATAAAAGCTAAAGAGTCGTCGAGCAACTCTGAGGAATAAGGAACCGGGAGGCTTCAGCCTAGTGAGTTGGAGAACGCAATAGGGTTCAATGTTTGGTCAACATCGACCATGCGTTTATTTTGTGTATCCCGTTGGATTTTAAAATGGGGCATAGAACCTTGTCCGTTTTAAAATCAGGCTTGACTTGGAACGTCGGGTTCGGTGTTTATTCTACATCGGCCCAGCGTTATTTTATGTATCCCGAATGTTGGGTTTTAAAATGGGGCATAGAACCTTGTCCGTTTTAAAATTGGCGTGAATCATCGAAATGTGTTTTAACGTATTTGTGCTAATACTATATTTGATGCAGGAGCCAAAGATTATGATGTTAGTACAATTTATTTTTCGTTACGATATTGTTACAACATTATTCTCTATAAGTTTCTTATTTGCAATATTGCTTTATTGTATAGCAGTATATATTTTGTATGTGTTGTAATTAATATTAGTCTTGTTAGTTCTGCATTCATTTGCATGCATGAAATCGTGTTGTACACTAAGCAATTAGCTCAAATAATTTCTTTCAAGTTTTCGTTTATAACTCTTGCATTCCCATTCTCCTACCCACTGAGCTCGTTTAGCTCACCCCACGTTTTTCTAAATATTTTCAGAGATCAATGAACCTGAGTACGAACACCAATACAAGATTAACGCATAATCCAATCGTGTTGTGCCATTTCTCTGATCCTTGCCTTAAGTATTTCGAAACATAATTGTATTAGTATTAGTTTCTATTTGTTTTGATGAATTATGTCTCGTTATAAAACTTTGTAAATTAAGACTTCCGTTGTAATTTTTTTATAATATACTTAGTTTATGTGATTGGGTTTACTCTGTAATTCTTTTTTTGGTAGACTTAGATCCCTAGTATTATGAGTTTAAATTATCGTACTTTGGACCAATACGTTTGTGGAGCTTAAGTGAGTAATTATTCGGGGTCTGTTATTCATTAATCGAGATCTTTGTGATTATTCTGGTCCATTAAATTTGGGGCGTTATAGCAGTTACTTTTGGTAACTGTTCATCCCAGCGATTTTTATGAGATTTGATTTTATAATTGTTCCCGCTTTTCATTAACTTGCGGTTTACTCACAATGATGTACAATTAGTTATACAATGATGCACAATTAGTTATAAAATGATGCACTGTTAGATATAAAAAATGGTGCACAATTCAGTATTAAGAGATGGTCTCCCATAGGACCGTCTTATGGATCCTATTCGGATTCAGATCCATACCCTGGTATCTTAAAAAAAATTAAAAACGCATGGAGCAGCCGGGAATCGAACCCGGGTTTATGCAGAGGCAGGGAATCAAATTCCACCAATAATCCACTGGTACTTATAGTCCAATTTCCGGATTCATACCCTGATTAATATCTATACCCTGGTAAATTAAAAAAAATAAAAAATACCTCTAAATATAGAGGCCGGGAATCGAACCCAGGTATGTACCATGGCAAAATACTATTCCACCACACTGGTACTTGTTGTGCAATTTCAGTATAACCATGAATATAACTCATTCATAAATTATTACAAATTCCAAAAGCTCGTCATATTTATTTTCCTTCTTCACTGTACTAAAGAACATGATACTTTATCTCAAAAACTGATACTTTATCTCATAAAAGTGTTACTTTAACTCTTGTCAAATATATTTTTCCTTCTTAGATGTACTGAATTCTAATATGTGACTGTATTAAAGAACATGATACTTTATCTAAAAAAACGAATACGTTTACTTATAAAAGTGTTACTTTAACTATATCATATTTATTTTTTATTTTTCCTTCTTTCCTTCATTCCTAATTTGTGACTATATTAAAAAACATGACACTTTATCTCAAAAAATAGATACTTTAACGTATAAAAGTGTTACTTTAACTCTGTTTTAGATACTTTAACGTATATTCATAATTTGTGATTATATTAATATGTTACTTTATCTCAAAAAACAAATACTTTTACTTATAAAAGTATTACTTTAACTCTATCATATTTATTATTCATCTTTCTTTGTATTGAATTCATAATATGTGACTATATTAAAAAACGTGATACTTTATTTCAAAAAACAGATACTTTTACTCTTAAAACATGATATTTTGTCTCAAAAAATATATATTTTTACTCATAAAGATGTTACTTTAACTCTGATATATTTATTTTTCATTCACTGTAAGGTAATCATAATCTGTGGCTATATTAAAAATATGATACTTTACCTAAAAAAATCGATACTTTTCTCATAAAACTGCTACTTTAACTGAGGAAGAAAAACAGAAAAAAAAGGCAGTAGGTGGCTTTGACCCGCAGACCTCGTCAACAGGATCCGCAGGTCAATAGGATTTGTCTTACGGATTTAGACCCGTAAGATGGTCCTATATGATTTTTTGTCTAGTATTAAATAGTGCACAGTTCAGTTATGGAAACGTGATCTTTATCACATCCATGATTGTAGGGCGTAATTATGGGAATATGGTTACGCCACTTTGTCTTTATAGTTCTTTTAGATGATGTACAATTAGTTATACAATGATGCACTGTTAGATATAAAATGGTGCACAATTCAGTATTAAATGGTGCACATTTCAGCTATTAAAATGGTGCACAGTTCAGTTATGGAAACGTGATATTAATCAATCCCTTATTGTAGGGGCGTGATTTATGGGAAGATGGTTACACCATTTTGTCTTTATAGTTCTTTTAGATGATGTACAATTAGTTATACAATGATGCACTGTTAGATATAAAATGGTGTACAATCAGTTATTAAATGGGAAGATGGTTACACCATTTGCCTTTATAATTCTTTTAGATAATGTACAATTAGTTATACAATGATGCACTGTTAGATATAAAATGATGCACATTTCAGTTATTAAATGGAAAGATGGTTACATCATTTTGTCTTTATAGCTCCTTTAGATAATGTACAGTTAGTTATACAATGATACACTGTTAGATATAAAATGGTGTACAGTCAGTTGTTAAATGGTGTACAGTTCATCTATTAAAATGGTGCACAATTTAATTATGGAAACGTGATTAATCAATCCCTTGATTGTAGGGACGTGATTTATGGCATTTTGCTAGTTACTATTATACATTTTCCACCTATTAATTAATTGATAAATCAGTTATTTTTAATCACAATCTAGACCATTGAATAAAATGTGTGGATGAATGAGATCAATCCACACTGCCACACGGTAATGGATGAGATCAATCCACACTACAATGGTGGCTTTCTTACGCAAAAGGATTTTTTATTTATTTATTTGGAGTACAGTTTCTTACGCCAAGGTTTGATAGGTCGTCGATCTAGTGGGTATTCTACACGACCCTTGTTTGCCATCTCATCCGCATGGGGACGATGAATCGGTGATAAACTCATAAATGTTCATCTCCATCTTTTTCCCATGATTTCCACTTGTCCCAAATTGAAAATGACACTCAACTATATTCTTAAATTTTTTACATATATATAAAGAATTTTACATATATTATATATATATATCACATTATGAATTACATACAACAATATATCACCTTTTAACAGGGGTATTATCCTTATTATCATTTGCAATCTATTAACATAGGACTTGCCACAAAAATTGAAGAAATTGAGATGGTAGTATGTAGAATTGTAGCCATACCCGACCTAAAATTCTACTTTAGTGTATAAGCTATACTAAATTAGTGAAATTTCTGCACCAAACACAAAATTCATCTCTTACCCATCTCTTACCCATCTACACTACATTAAATAAAATGCATAAGAATATATATATATACATATATATAAATTATTAAATATTTATAAAAATTAAATATAAAGTTAGAATAATAGACAATATATTGTTATAGATTCAGATATAAGAAAACCAATACATATATTCAAAACAAAAAAAATTTAAAAAATAAAAAGAAGAAAAGCGTAAACTACCACTGTGCATCATTCCAAAATGGCGCTGCAATTGGTGCTCGGTTTTTTTTTTTTTTTTCTCGAAACGATAGGGATTGTATAATAAACTCGAGGGAAAACAACGTAGGCTAAAAAGCCATGGATCATCATGGAAACATGAGTAGACTTCCATGTATGATCAAGAGAGCTATCAAAAGATAGTCTAGAAAGCAACCAAAATAGACCAAAGGAGAAAAAAACTGAAGGTAATAGATGTAGGCAGTATAACAAGATACAGACACCCTATAGCCATAACCATCAGTACAAAGCAGACAAGAAAAAAAGAACAATCAAAGAGAAATAAACACCCATTGTTACTCAGAGGCATTAGGCAAGGAGACCCCATTTCTCCATATCTCTTCCTTATTGTCTCTGAACTCTTTTCCATCATTTTCCAAAATGGCAGCTTGTATAAACTAATTGGTGCTCGGTTGGAAGGTGAGTTTTGCACCAAAATAGAGTTTGGCGCAACAATTGGTATCTGATTGGAGATGGCCTTAGTATGTTGATTAAGAAATCGTCTTGGAGTGAGCTATATTTGGTAATGTTAATGTTGCATCTGATGTACTATTTAACGAGTGCTTGAATGATAAATAAGTATTTCATTTATTAAAAAAATAGGACATTTGCCCATAATTTATACAACTATTTTATTGCTCACTCGATATGTAGATTAAACGTTTGAGTCATGACTTAGATGATATAATTACTATTTATATTTGATACAATGTGTTAATGTGAGAATTACGTTTCATGTGAGCCGTGTTATATGTAAATCATGGACAAACTATTTTATTTGAACTATGTTTTCAAGTGATAAATAAGATTCGTTTCTTAATCTTTTTATTCATAATAACTCCAAATATATTCTTACACGAACAGTTATATACTTTTACACATATACATATATATATTTTAAATACGAACTTCGACTAACCATACATACACAAGTGTATATTATATACAATACAAAATATAATATAAGGGCTAGTCTCCTGTCAGACCATCTAATGGATCTAGATCCGTTAGACGAGTCTAAATATTCTACCCATCTCGAAGACCTGATCCGAATCCGCGAAAAATAGAAAAAAGGGTACGCGTCCTCAGCCTCAGTTCGAGAATCTCTCTTCCTCAGCCTCAGTTCGAGAAGATCGTGGAGAACAACACCACCAACAAACAGATCTCATCCCCCACCGCCGCCGCCGCCACCCTCCGCCTCTTCTTCCAAGACTGCTTCGTCGACGGCTGCGGCGCCTCCGTTCTCGTCTCCTCCACCCGATTCAGCAAATGTACCCATTGGAAAGAGAGAACAACAAGAGAAGATCGATCGAAGTGATTTTTATGGTTTTTGATTTGGTTGGTGTGCAGATTGATCTTGTTTATATATATGATAATGAATCCTGAGATCTTGGTTTATAATTAGGCAAAATGTTATGCGGGGATTAAGGAATTGTGAAGTAATGTGGGGTATGAAATCATGACATTAATAACTAAGCACGAGTGTTCCTGATGTTCCCCATCAAGGGAAGTAAATGAATGTAGATGGAAATGGCCCACTAGTTAAGGATTCATTCTCAAGAAACACATAAGATTTGCTTTCTGTTTTTTCTTCTTCGGTATAGTTCGAGAATGAATATTTGATACAAGTATTAGTATCAGCTAATACTTTTATGGAGAAACACTAATACATTTTATAAGAAAAACTAATACTTTGCAGGAGCACTACTAAAATACTCTCTAAGAAATTACTAATACTTTTCCGAGGGACAAGTAACACATTTCGAGAGAAAAATTTAATTATATTTAGGGAAACTACTAAAATACTCTCCAGGGAACTACTAATACATTTTCGAAGAACTACTAATACTTTTTTGAGGGACTGCTAATACATTTCGGGAGTATATTCATGAGAAATATTAAAAAAACTCTTCAGGGAACTACTAATACATTTCAGAAGAACTGCTAATATATTTTAGAATGATGGCTAATACTTTTCAGAAGGACTGTTAATACATTTCAGGAGAAAAATTTAATTATATTCAGGGAAACTACTAAAATACTCTCTAGGGAATTACGAATATTTTTTCGAGGAACTACTAATACATTTTTGAGGGACTGCTAATACATTTCAAGAGTATATTTAGGAGAAATACTAAAATTCTCTTGGAAACTACTAATACATTTCGAACAATCGCTAATACTTTTTTTAGAAGGGCGTCTAATACTTTTCGGAAATCATAATATCTACGGTGGTCCCGAAAACTACTAAAACACCACTAATATATTAAATGCCATCGGGCCTGCAAGTCGATCCGTTTAACCTGATCGGGCCGTTAAACGGTCTCAAAACGGTCAAACACGGTCTGACAGACGTTTTTGTCATAATATAAAATTAGGACAAAAAGATCAGCTTCATGAGGACGAACACATAGTTCTTTTTATAGTTGGAACTTATTTTGATATTTTGCTCCTAAAAGAGTACACAATCCTCCACTTGTTATCCTCCCCCACCCCCCCAACAAAAAAAAAAATTAAAAATTAAGTAAATACAAAACAAAGAACCAATTTTTATAAACACAATACTAATATTACACTTCAAAGAAAAAGAAAAGCACCAACTATTAGAACTTTAGAAGTGATTTGGAAATTATTGAATTATATATCTTATTTTATCATATAAAATAATTATTTATTTTAATACTTAGATACAAAATTTTTTCCCAAAAAGAACATTGTGTCCCTACCTATTAAAATCTTCCACCAAACTCATTCAAAACTTAACTGACGTGTCACTACCCATCTTGGAATAAGTGGGATGATGAGATTTTATTTTTTTTTTTTTTCCTCAAAAAAAAAAAAATCTCATCATCCCACTTATTCCAAGAAAATTTATTACAAAAAACTCTTATTAAAATGAAATACAAAAAAGAATAAAAATGAAACAAAAAACAAAACAAAACTAGAAACTCTCTGACTTAACAAGTTTTCCTCCCATTTGTACCATTTGGCGACTCTTGTTTGTTTTTCCAATGGTGACCCCCTTCACCTTCTTCTTCTTTCTTGAAACATTTCAGCGCACGCAATATTTTGTTTTGTGTGTTTTCTTAAGACATCTGATATTCTGATGTAATAATATTTGTATATTTTTTCCAGTTGCTTTTATATAGGGTGGCTAATTTTTAGCGTGGGTGCTTATATATATTTATATATATATGGGGGCACATTCGAATAATGTACAAGGGAATATGCTGTCCACGCAACTGTTGTTCAACGTCCACCCTTTGGCGGTTTACTGCTTGTATGAGTGTTCTTCGCATGTGGGTATGTCTTTTCAGTTTTCGAATTCGTGATTAGCCAACTTTCTTGAGCTGGATTTCTTTTCTAATACGGATTTTTCCCATTGATGATTTATTATTTTTATATTTGTATCTTAAAATTGATTATTTGATTGGTGTGCCCTATATAGAATTGATTTATCTGTTTTTTTATTGGAATCTTTTAAATCTCTCAGGGCAGTATTCTCTTGCCAATCATATTGGGTTCTGAAAGTTTTGACCTTTATTCCGTTTCTTGATCTGGGCTGTCAGAATTCAAACTGTTTGATAAAAAGCCGAGGAGGAGAAAATATGAGGATGATTTGAATTCTTGATTGGATTAGGCTATGGATTTTGTATTCTGACAACATTGAAATTTCTGTTGGTGGGGAAAATCAAAATTGTTAGTTATTCTTTAATTATTTCAAGATGCAAGCTGTGGGGAGGCTAGGTAGCTACATTAGTAGAAGCGTGTATACCGTCTCCGGCCCGTTTCATCCGTTTGGCGGTGCGGTGGATATAATCGTCGTGGAGCAACCCGATGGAAGTTATAAGTCTTCGCCTTGGTATGTGCGGTTTGGGAAATTTCAGGGCGTATTAAAGACGAGAGAGAAGATGGTGAGCATTAGTGTCAATGGTGTCGAAGCAGATTTTCAAATGTACTTAAATCATAAAGGTGAAGCTGTCTTCTTGAAGGAGGTTGATGAAGAAAATGGTGAGTCTGTATATTCTCCTCCATCCTCTTCTGGCGAAGATACGGACAAGCAACCTGGAAAAATGTTGCCATTGAAATCAAAAAGTTGTAATTACGATTCTAATTGGTCCGAATCAAATAACAACGAAATAAAGGCTGTGACTAGGGCTAATTCTCGCCGGTCTCAGATTTTAGGTCTTGTTTTCGGGAGGAGATCAACGGAAGAGAAAGGTGAAGAAAATGCGTCTGATGTTGTTAGGACAGAATCTTTGGAGCGTGCTGAGATTGCAGCTGACCTATTGGACTTGAAGTGGTCTACTAATCTTGCTTCACCCAGGTGCAAGAAAGATAATAACGCTTCACGGTTTTCTGCTGTAGATGCATCGAAAGATGAAAATTTGCCGGTTGATGGTTGTGGTTATGATGAAACAGGTCTTATTTCTCGTTTGAGTTATCAGGAACAAGAGACTGTTGAGGAAAATGCCGCTGAAATGAAATATTACGTTATTGAAACAGCCACTTCAGTTGAAAGTGTCGACGAAGATAATAATTTGTCAAATTCGGAAAAACTGATGACTAATGATGTGAGTGTAGTCTCTGAGGTTGCAAAATCTGATTCACAAATTCAAGACTCTGTCGAGAAGCTTAATGATTTGCCAGACTCTGTTCAGAATATGACTCAGTCAATATATGATTTTCAAGAACCGTTAGACATCCAACAATGTATAGCAAAAGGGAACCAGTTCAGTTTTGTTCATGAAGAAAGGATATCTGTCAATGGAGGACCTACAAATGGCGCTTCGGAAAGTATTGTCACTGAATATTCTGAATTAGTTTCGCTTCACCAATCAAATGATTCGCATAAGGACATCGACTCACAGAGTGTTACAACCGCCTCTAGTTTGGGCTACTTAACTTGTTCACCCGTAGAAGAACAGATTGTTTTGGGGGAAGATGAAGCAAGCAAACATGGATCCTCTGTGGGGCCTCTTTGTAATCCCCCAATTTCAATTTGTGATATCCTAGAATCAAGAATCTCAGAGGAAGAGCAGCTACTGTTTGGTGACCTCGATGACTTTGGTTCAACCGATGCTAAACAGTTGGAGTTCAGGCAAGCAGATCATGAGAGAAAAGAAACTGATTCCTCGTTTTCATCAAAAGTTGCTGACGGAGTTAATGAGTCCAGTGATGCAAAATGTTTCTCCAATTTTTCATTAGACCAGTCTGTTATAACTGACTATATAAATGATGATAATCTACTGGGGAGAAGGTTACGATCCATATCTAGTGATGCTTGCATTAACAAAGCTGATGTTCACTCCAAGGAACTCACAAGAATGGTGAGATCATTGCCCAGTATGGGACCTCTCAGTAATAATCTTGAAGCAAGCGATCGGGGTCATTCTTTCAACCCTTCATTGTATCCAGGTGTGGATTCATGTACGGATAACCATCAAACACCTAGTGATCAAACGTCTGAGGATGTTAAAATTCCACAAGAGAGCGAAGAGGGACATGCTAACCCGCCCATTGGTAAGAGAATTCATTTAAATGGACGAATGTTGATCTAGATGAATTTTTTTATGTTATTTTAGCTGGCAAATGGTATAGTTAGGTGTAGCCATCTGATACTTGTTATTCTTTTGGATGTTTAACACGTGCTGATTATGCTTTAAAGGGAAGCAGCTATTGTTGTTATGGATATTATGATTATCTCTTTTATTTGTTCAACATTTATGGTAAAGTCTATTTTATGGTTGTTCTGTTCTTTACTTTTTATATTCCAATCGGCAATTAACGTGACTGTAGTTTGTAGAAGCTTTACTAATCTATGTCTAGAAATAGCCAAGTAGGTCATAAGTACACTGTTCTCTCACACTGAGATACACCTTGGGGATTTGCTTAGTTCACAATGGATAATGCTGGTGTTCTCATATTTTGGTCTCTTTTAATTTAAGGAGTTGACTTTCAGGAATTTGGGATGTTGTCTGCTCTACACTTCTATACGAACTCTTATAAGATTAATATCCGAGAACAGTCTCGCTTTTTGGAATCATATATGGGTATGTAGACTATCTAGTTAAATTAGTTGAACTCTTTGACAAGCGATCAACTAAGTTGTGAGCTTGTTACCGACAATCTATTACCATTTTGAATTTTCCACCAAAAACCGTGAAAACACTCTCAAGTTCCATGTCCTTTAATCTCAGGTTAAAGTGGGGTTTCCAACTCAATGTCCACATATCAACTTTATATTGTCCATCCTTGTTTATTTACGGGAATATTTTCCACCAGAATAAAAGCAAACCTTGTGAAATCCATGAGCAAGTAATAAAGTTCATACTTTTACTAATTGAAGGTATGTGAAGAACCTGCTTGGACGTTTGATGCTGAAAATTTAGATGAGGAGTCTTACTTGTGCGTTTAGTCAAAAATGTACTCTGCGGCCATATTCTTTTATCTCGTGAAATTAATCTGTTCAGATCTTCAAGTGTTTATTGTGTCTCGTGCAAATTTGAACTAGAAAATATTATCAATGTTGACTATTAGAAGTCTTTCAGGTAATCCTCCTAGACCCATTGATTCTTTAAGAGGAAGCCGAAGAAGTTGGCCCTTCTTTAAGAGATCAACGAGCATGAAAGTTTCTCACATAGAGACGAATGGCATCGAAAATCCTAATGCAATAGAGACCCTAAATAACTCTAGTGATTTGGAGGGGAGGAAAGATGTGGTCAAAGTGAAGGCAAACAAGAAGATAATAAGAACACTTATTCCAACATCTGAACAGCTGGCATCCTTAAATTTAAAAGAAGGGAAGAATATGGTGGTATTCACCTTCCAAACTGCAATGCTGGGCAAGCAACAGGTTACTCTTGTTTTCATTATTTCATGAAAAGTCACTTTAAAGCGTGTTTACCTCCCAATTACCTTTTCTTGTCTATTTTTTCTGATCTCACATGGCTATCTATATGTTTGTCATATGTACTGACTTGAAGTTTACACATCAAGGTTGACGCCCGGATTTTTATGTGGAGATGGGACACTCGAATTGTGATCTCTGATGTTGATGGGACGATTACTCGGTATTTTTTGTATTGCTTTATCTCCAATGACCTTGTAACATCCATTTTATGTTTCTTTTGAATTTGTCAAATGTTTGAAATCATTCATGCCTGTGCCATTGTATAAAATTCCATCAGAAGCATTCTCTTTGGTTCAATATGTGTATGCTGTCCTGCTCTGGCTCATTCCTATTGATTGTTCGTGTGCAGGTCAGATCTTCTAGGTCAGGTCATGCCATTGGTTGGTATGGATTGGTCGCAAATGGGTGTTGCAAATCTCTTCTCAGCTATCAAGGTCAATTAAATTATATTAGTTGAAAATAAATTGTCATTTCAACATTTGATTTTTTTGGGATAATTACGAAAACCCCCTTGACATTTGGACTAATTACAAAAAACCTAGAGATGTCTCAAAATTACAAAATACCCCATCAGGTTTGATCATGTCTTAAATTTAAGGGGGTAATTGTAATATTTCAATAAACTAAATGTCAGGGGGATTTTTGAAATATTTTTTGCTTATGAAGGGGGAAAATGTAAGATGGAATTAGACCTCAAGGGAGTTTTTGCAATTTTCAAAAACCTCTGGGTTTTTTCGTAACTAGCCACAACTTCATTTTTTTTTTTGTAATTATCCATGGTGAAACAAACGGATCACCCTGAGATGATAATTTCATATAACATTTCTTTGTGCGGTACCAATCTCCATCGTATTTTTTCATTAGTTTTCTATTGTGCATGTCTTGGTTAATAATAATTTATTGATTATAGAGAATACAGATGAAGAACGTTTCATACCGTGCATGCTTTTATCTAATAAAATGGTCTTGAAGATAATACGTGCATGGATGCTTGATCTTTTTTGGGTTTTGTGTGTTGCAGGAGAATGGATATCAGTTCCTTTTCCTTAGTGCACGCTCAATTGCTCAGTCCTTTCATACCCGACAGCTCCTTTTTAATATCAAACAGGTATTTTTTAGTGTTAAAGCCCTTCAACTACTTGAGGAAAACATCCTATATTGAAGTTACTATTTGCTTGGTCGAAATAGAGATAATTACAAAAAGTACCGTTGAGGTTTTGATTTAGTGTTAAAATTAAGGGGTAAACTGAAATATTTTATTAATATGAGGGGGGCTTTGAAATGTCTTTTGCTAATGAAGGGAGAAAATGTTAGACGAAATAAAACCTTTGGGTTTTGTAATTTTGAAAGTTAGTTGGGTTTTTTCTGTAATTAGGCCAAACCTCAAGGGTACTTTTTTTAATTAACCCGTCAAAATATAACTTCTTAGTTCTCTTTCGTGTTTCACCCTGTCTCAGTTTTGTGATATATTGTGAACATATCAATAGTGGAGAAGCATTTATTGCTTACGTAAAATGTGAAAAATTAAGATTCTCTTAATATCTTTCATGTGTTTCACTTGTGTTGCTGTATGCATGCCCTTTAATGGGGTTCATTGTTCTTTCAGGATGGAAAAGCCTTACCAGATGGACCTGTCGTCATCTCCCCAGATGGCCTCTTTCCTTCTTTATTCCGAGAAGGTCAGTGATTACATCCATGTTCTGTTACTTTTTTGCATACAACTATCTCTTTTTACGATGCATTTATATTCGGGATAATTATAACAACTACCCCTGGGGTTTGGGGTAACTACAAATATACCCAGAGAAGTTTCAAAATTACCCCGAGGTTCGATCCTGCCTTAATTTTAAGGGGTTAACTGTAATATTTCTATAAATGTAAGGTGGAATTTTGAAACTTTTTTTTTATGAAGGGAAATTGTAAGATGGAATCAAACCCCAAGGGTTTTTTTTTGTAATTTTTTGAAACTTCTATGGTTTTTTTTATAATTACCCCAAATCTCAGGGGTAGTTTTTGTAATTATCCTTTTATATTTTGTGAATCTGCAGCAGTATCTTAGTTATGTCTTGATTTATAGTAGGCTGCTTATAATTAAGCTATCAATGACTTCTTACCTAAAAGGACTTTATTAAGAGGGTGTTTGGATAAGCTTATTTAAAAGATCTTGTAAGATCTTGCATCTTCTTGAAGTGTTTGGATAAAATAACATGAACGAGATTATAAGATGTTAGTAATGACATTTTTGTAACTCAAATGACCAAAGTGAAAGGTGGTTGTTAAAATAAGATCTTATTTTAAAAATATGGTGGGATCCCCCAACTTTTTTAAAAGGAGCTTATATGCTCCTAACATCTTATTTTGGGAACTCATAAGATCTTTTTAAAAAATAAACTTTACAAAACACTTTTAGAGACCTTATAAGCTCACCCAAACACCCTCTAAGTACCTACATCTTAAAAAACCCATTTTCTTTCGGTAAAATTCATACTTTACTCATTGCACGTCTTGTGGTCCAATAATTTCCATACAAACTACAGAGTTTGCTCTTGATTGAGCTGTGAGAAAAAGTGGAAGCAATCCTTCATAAGTGTGAAATTTTCTCGGGGGTTTTTCACAATCTTGACTGCTAATAAACAGTTCGAGTGTTGCGCAAGATGAACTTTGCTCTACATGTCTTATGGGATGGATAGTTTCCTCAAATTATTCATGTATGGCTAATTGAGGATCTCTCGGCACTTTGATTTTGCAGTTGTTAGAAGAGCTCCGCACGAATTCAAAATTGCTTGCTTGGAGGTTCGTTACCTTATTTTTCTTTTTTCGCATTCCAATTTACTTAGATTCTTGCCAAACAGTGTATATTTTCCTTTCGACTCCCCTACTACAACAGTTACCATTGGCGTAGCTGGGGAGGGGCCAACCCCAACCCCTAAAAAAAAAAACTTATTTAATTTTTATATGGTTTTTCTTTTAATTTTTTATCTGGCCCACCCCAATTTCGTGTATCGGCCCACCCCTTTTTTTCCAGGCTAAGCCATTGGCAGTTACCAATTTGGTGCTTGAATTCCATTTAGTTATAGCTTTGTTATTATTATTATTATTGCTATTATTATTATTATTATTATTATTATTATTTATTATTATTATTATTTATTTTTTTACACAGTATAAGTCCGACTTATATAAAGGACAACCTGATAACCAACTCCCGTAAACCCCGGAAAAAGTAAACAAGTCTTTAAGAGATCTTATAGATGAGTGTATGATATAAATGTAATCAATCCTGAGCCCTTGAGCTGTTTCAAGAAACCACATAACCAAAATAAATAGGATTTTTTATAAATAGAAATGATAGAAGAAATTAATCTCAGGAATTTTGACATTAAAAATTGAAGTAGAGTCAGACCTTTCGTTCGTCACAAATTAATGTAAAAGATTATTATTTTCTTTTACCTATAGTACCAAAACTTAAAATAAGAATTAGCCCCTCTAAATAATAGCATGTTCCAACAGTCAATGTATGTATGCCCATTAGAAAGAAAAATGCATCTGTTTTAACGTTAAGGACATGAAAGGAAGTTACGAGTACTGATTATATCTGTTATCTGTTTTCAGTCGGAAGGAGGAGAATAATCTGATTTTCTCTTTAATTTCCAGGACATAAAGGCATTATTTCCTGCTGATACAAATCCATTTTATGCTGGCTTTGGAAACAGAGACACTGATGAGTTTAGCTATCTTAAGGTTGGAATTCCAAGGGGAAAAATATTTATCATAAACCCTAAGGTATGTGAGAAATGTTATTTATATTGTAAAAGGGCTCTCCAAGTGTGAGGTGGTTTTCTCAAATCTCTATGAAAATATCTACAGGGCGAGATTGTTGTAAACCGCCGTGTTGACACCAAATCATACTTGTCTCTTCATGCCCTTGTGCATGGCATGTTTCCCACCATGTCATGTTCTGAACAGGTTTGTTTTTCCGAATTTTGATGATATATTTTATCAGGGTATTTAGCTACTTGTTTGATTGGAAGCATTAGATTCAGTCAGATTTTAAAAAATTACCCAAAATATGTTATTGACTTGCATCATTTATTCCTCAGTGCAATTTTCTGTTCTTAATAAAAAAAAAAAGGAAAAAAAAAAGGAATGGCTTGCACGCCAGTGGCATGCCTCATTTTCCGAGTGTGGTATTCTTTCCGTTTTTCAATTTCAGTTATTGTCAAAAGTGAATTGCTGTCTATTAGGGTTTCCTAAGTCCGTTGCGTGTGTCATTTTTAGGGAGTGTTTGCAAACACTTCTCTTAAGCGATTTATTGTAGCAGAAGTTAAAAGTGGTTGATAAACACAAGTTCGTAGTGTTTGCAAATAAAAAGAGTCAAAAATGTCCTTTTTATTAGTAGGCCAATATAATATTTCTAAGAAAGACACTAGAAATAAACGAAAATATGGCCTTTGGCTATAAACATTGGCGTGATATGATCGATATAGTCGACCCCACATAGTGGAAAATATGCTTAGTTTGTTGTTGTAGAAATATACCAAAAGCCCATTTCCAAAATTAGAAGCACCCACCCAACTTTTAGATTTTGATTAAATGAAGCAGAAGTAAAAGCAAAAGCTTACATTTGCAAACACTAAAAATGATCTTTTTTTTCTTCCTAGCTAAAAGCTAAGAATCACTTTTTTTTAAAGTGTTTGCAGACACTCTCTTAATGTCCTAACGTGAATCAACTTCAAACTTGCAAGTTGTGAGGGAGGGGGTAACCAACAAAAAGGAATGCAATTCTAGCCTTATTTACATCAATATATTCTTGCAATCCTGAAATTGTATCAATACATCAATTAATTGACACTATAAAATTGATGAATCTTGAAATTGTATCTGTTCTTACTTCATGGGCAATATTTAACTGGTCTATTTTGGTTTCAGGAAGATTTTAATTCATGGAATTTCTGGAAACTTCCACCCCCTATTATTGACCTTTGAAGGTCGAGTAATTTGAAGGAAGGCAATATCTTCAAGGACAGAAGTGTTGAGGTAACTTCCAGTTGCTGCGTAGTAATTATTTATTTCATTTTCAGGAAAATAGTCTTACAGAATGTTTTGTGCCTGATAAAAAGAAAGGACTATTGATGAAAGCGATTTGATGTTTATACGAGCAATATTATTCATGAAGAACTAGTTACAAACTATCTATGCCATAGATTTCTGTCACCCCAGATAACAAAAAATGAAGCTCTGGTTTTTTTATTTTATTTTATTTTTTCTGATGTCCAGGGCATTGGCGGAACAGAGAGCTCCATCCTCAAGCATGTTTACTAAATTCAATTGTTGTTGAATGGCTCGTATCCTTGTACAAAATTCACCATATAATGGGACAGGTTATTTTTTTCGTCCCTGCTGGCCTCAAGAGCCAGCCATATATACTGTTCTTTTGTTTGACGCAGCCATATTACAAACTTTTGGTCAATACTGATTGCTTGGAGCAATGTAATATGTAATGTTGTTGTGAAACGATAGAATATTACCATGAAATTTCATCATGTCAAATTTTGTAAATTGTAAGTTTTAGAACACAGTTTCTATTGTGATAAAAGTAGTTCCAGAGTTTCATATAAATGTTGAGTAGAGATTCTACAAGATGGGTTCATAAGTGTTTACAGTACTAATTGATCTCTTCTAATTGATCCATTTGATTTTTCTCTTTATTATCTTTCTATCTTTGGTACGTATTATTTTACTTAAAAAAGAGTCGGATACTGGATTACTGCTAAGATAAGTGCAGATGTGTCTGAAAGAAGTTTGTATCGACCGACTTCACAGCATGATTGCTTTTCCATTTTTGCCCTCCTGTAGCACAGATGGCCGCGCGGAGCTCCTCCATGCTTATCCGCCCGTCTTTTTCGGCATCAAATATCATCCGCCGTTTCTTGAACTCTTCTATAGACACTTCAAGTTGCCATCTCTACCAGGTATGTAACAAGGAAAAATTTATTGTAAGCCCCTTTATGTGGAGTAGTAGTATTGATTCTGGGTTAGTTACAAAAAAGGGATTATTACAAAAACTACCCCTGAGGTTTGGGTTAATTACAAAAAACCCAGAGGTTTTTTTTCGTAATTTTCAAACATATCTGGGTTTCTTTTTTTTTTTTTTTTATAACTAACCAACACCTCAGGGTAGTTTTTGTAATTATCTCTTACAAATTTACATATGATGTTCAGTCTTATTACAAAAAATCAAACTATTTATTAAAATCACGAATACTCTCTTGCTATGTTACTATTTTACAAATAGTACCCTCAATAGGAGGGTTATTTGTCAAGTAAATACATACTTGAGCGCGGTGTAAATACATACTTCAGCGGGGTATTTGTAATACACTAAGGGAGTATTTCTAATTTTGAAAGATAATTGGGTGTTTTTTGTAATTAAGCCAAACTTTAGGTACGATTTTTGTAGTTTACCTTATTTCTTAGAGATGCAGATGAGAGGTAAGAGGGTATATTGATAATGACTTCAAATTTAATAGCTCCTTTTTCTTTGGAATATTATTTTCATGTAACGGAATTCGTGTTAACTTAGTTGTGAAATTCGTAAACGGAATCAGAATACATTGCCGTCCCCAATGTGGCAATGAGTACCAGTTGTTTCTCGATTTACTTCAAGTCAATTTCGATATTAAATACTTTTAACTATACAATCCACGAAATTCATATAATTTGACATTCTAACCTAATCTCTTTATTCTACTAATTTGTGTGGAAAATTGGATGATCATGTGAGATCATGGGGGAATATTAGAATCGAGGTCTCAAAAATGGATAGCCAATTGGAAATTGACAAAATGCTAGCTTCAAAGAATTATGTTTCAAGCTTATATTCTTGGATAAGCTCGGATAATTTGGAAAATTCTTTATAGGTAGATTTTGAATAGGAGTATAGGATGCAAAAGAACCAATTATTTCTTGAGCTATTTTGAGCTCGAATTTTGTATGATTTAAATCAATAGTTTGATTTTAATTTTAATTTTATACGTTTACATATGATAAATGTAGAAATATAAAAAAAAATTATTTATTTGAATAAAATTATAGATTTCATATGATATATTAAGCATTTGAGAGAGATATTTTTATTTTGTAATAAATTGAAGAAATAATTTAATTTATAAATAATATTTACTAAGCTCGTTTATACTCAGTTAAGCTAGAAAAAGCTCG
This sequence comes from Rehmannia glutinosa, assembly GCA_016081115.2. Taxonomy (NCBI): domain Eukaryota; kingdom Viridiplantae; phylum Streptophyta; class Magnoliopsida; order Lamiales; family Orobanchaceae; genus Rehmannia; species Rehmannia glutinosa. Next base: position 8,750 of record JABTTQ020000611.1, on the reverse strand, counting down.
CGAACCTTCAATATATTCGATAAATTAAGTTTGAGATTGACTCGATTAAAAACGAGCTAAGCTCAAACTTTCAAAAGCTCAGCTCGACTCAACTCGGTTCGAATTACAACCCTAATTATGAAACGAAAATATTTGCTTAGTTGACTAAGGTTTGCACTTATACTTGTAAGTTGTAACATGCCGTTTGCAATTCATGAAAACATGAGAAAAATAATAATATCACATTTCGGACCAATCCTTGGCTTGCGATAATGGACTTAAGCCCATAATTAGGTGGTCGACCTTTGGAATATTCCTGTAAACATTGGATTGCTTATATGGACAAACCTCCATTATTGTGGAATCAGTGGGATGCTATCCGACCAGATTGGATAGGCCACTTTGCACCATTATTGTTTTTATGTTACCTCTTTTTTATCTAAAGTTCTTTTGGGGAGTTTTTTGGACAATTCAAACACTTGTTTTATGAGATTAATTTTGTGTTCCAATAGTATAAACTTGTCTTGTCACTGACCCATACCCCTCTCTTACTATCCCCACTGTTAAAAAAACAAAAAAAAACTATACTATCTAATTATTGTTGTCAACCAACATGCTGAGCAAGAAGACTGAGGGAGGCACATGGTGGGGCGTCCCACCCGCAGAGCTTCTGCAATATCTCACTGATGACTATGTTGGTCAATCAAACTATAGGTTTATTTATCGCGCGCCAACGCTTCGGTTTTCTTTTTCCCATTTTCTGGGCGCCTATTTCTTTCCTGGGGGTACTCTTTTTCCTTTCAAGGGTTTTTCCCACAAGGGTGAGTTTTACCTTGGGAGATTTTAACGAGGCCCCAACCATTCAGCCATATGGTCGGCTTGTGACCATTTTGATCTTGACAGTTTTTCCAGGAAGATTTTCGTTTATGACATTATTTCCAGGCTTTTATTTGGTTACCTGATCAGTCTGTGATCAGGACAACTCTATTTTCATTTTTTATAATATTTCGCATTTATTCAAAAAAATTATTATTGTCAACCAAATTGTGGTTCGTACTCCAAATATCAAATATCAGGGTTTTTTAATTGAATATTGTAGATGGGGAAAATTATTACACAAATATAGTAGAAATGAGAGGTTTTAAAAAAATAAAGGTGGTCGTTGATGGCATCAACGACTAAAGCTTAGTCGTTGATGGCTTAGTCGTTGATGCCATCAACGACTAGATTCAATTTTTTTAAATTACAACCCAGTCGTTACTTCAAGTAACGACTGAGAATTTTTTATTTTTTTTTAAAAAAATTGATCCAGTCGTTACTTCAAGTAATGACTGGAAGGGGAAATTAAAAAAAAAGAACCGAATTCTGCTTATACAAATCAGCTTTTGCCAAAAACACCGTTGATGAGAATCCCTTTTTCAGATTCTTCAGTCTCTTACCAATTTTGATCTTCAGCTTACACACTTTCACACAGTTTGAAAATAATGGTATATTAAATTAATAATAAATAAATTAAAAATAGGAAACTTAGCTGGCCCTGGTTTATAGAAATTTTATTTAAGCACTTTTATGGAGAGGATGATATATGCTGGAGAAGCATTTATTTACTTGATTGAGACACTGACAGCCAACGGTGGAACAGACGGGCCGATATAGGCTGCAAACGAGTCGAACCGAGCCGAACAGGAATATGCTCGAGTTCGGTTCGTTTAATTTTTGGATCGGCTCGAGTTCGATTAGTACTTTCATAATTGAGTTCGAGCTCGACTCGTTTGAAAATTATTAGGTTCGCGAAGAGTTCGAGCTCGGCTCGTTAAAAGCTCGTTTAATAATTCAACGAGCTTAGCTCGAGTTCGGCTCATAAAAGGCTCATTTAAGCTTCAATGAGCTTAGCTCGAGTTCGGCTCATAAAAGGCTCATTTAAGCTTCAATGAGCTTAGCTCGAGCTCGGTCCGCAAAAGGCTCGTTTAAGCTTTAACGAGTTTAGCTCGAGCTCGACTCGTAAAAGGCTCGTTATATGCTCGAATTTGAGCTCGTTATAATTATTTTTTTGAAAAAACAAAATTCACTAATGGTAAAATATATATATATATATATATATATAATGATGTTAAAATAGTCAAGAGTTACTAATGATTATATAAGTAGAATTATGTGTGTGTTTGTTTTTATATTGATATATATATATATATATATTTATTTACAAAATATTGTGGGATTCCTACTGAAGTTTACTTAAAATTGATGTATACACAAACAATTTTTTTTTAAATAATTAACAAGTACAGTGCCGGTTTGTCTTGTTACAGTATATACGGTTATTTTTTTTGAGAAGACGGTATATACGGTTATTTATCTCCTCATGATAAAGGAATATGGGAGTCCACGCGCCGCAGTTGAAATTCTAGTAAAATAAAGTTACTCTCCTATTTTTATGGTTCCTTTTCTTGACTAAAGAAAATATAGCGTGTATTCGGTTTTTTTTTTTATTTATTTTTCCCTTCCAGTCGTTACTTCAAATAACGACTGGATCAATTTTTCTAAAATAAAAAATTCCCCGTCGTTACTTGAAGTAACGACTGGGATATAATTTTTTTTTTTTTTTGAATCCAGTTGTTGGTGTGATCAACGACTAAACTTTAGTCATTGATACCATCAACGACCACCTTTATTTTTTTAAAGCCCCCCATTTCTACTATATTTGTGTAATAATTTCCCCCATCTACAATATTCACTAAAAAACCCGAACAATACAATCTTATTCCAGTCAAACAATTTTGTCAATTCTATCAACAGAGCCAAAGGAGGACTAAGAAAAAAATAATTTGTTAGTAATAAGATGTTAACTATTAAGTGTCGATATATTTAAAAATAATCCCAATCAACATTTCTAATATAATAATTTTTATTTTGTCATAAGAATTATACTTGGAAATTTAATAGTAATAAAACTTACTAATTTAACCTACAACATTAATAACTATTGTCAGATATATATTGTTTAAATTGTTAATTTTTTGGGTGACTTGAGATTCAAACATAGCTAAGTAGTTGCCTAGGTTCAAATCTCATCTCTAATCTCTCTCCTCTCTCATAACATCTCATTTTTCCATTATCCCTTAAAGAAAAGAAGAATCGGGTGACACATATAGAGGAGGACAATAAAAATTACGACTATCACTCACCCTCTGCAAGATTGTTGATCATGATCTTCTCCCCTCCACTCTTCCAAACTTATTAAAAAAATGATCTTATCCCCTCTAGTCCTTCAAACTTATTAAGAAAAATACGATTAGTATTGTGTATAATATTTTTATTATTGTTATATGTGTGTTAGTAACCGTTAACAATGACAAGTTAAATACGATTATTGATTGTTGTCGCTAATTTATGAAAATTATTATTACGACAAAATAATCTTTCTTCAATTAACATTATAATGAAAGACATATGTACAATTACGACATTATTTTGTACACATGTCATCATTCGAAGCAATGAAATAGAGAATTGAACCGGAATATGAAATATTAAATCTCAATCCGTACAACAGGCGCGCACAAGCACGCGCTCTCTATGAGTACTTGCTTTCTCTATCACACCTGCAAAACCCAATTTATATAAATCATGCTCAATAATCTAATTTACGACTGTCGATGCTTTGATTAGCTCAACAAGGATTGAAATACTCTTAAATAGCTGGAAAATAAAATGAGAGAGAATAAATTATATTTTTATATTAATTACTGAGATGGACTCATGGTCGGTCATCTGCTGGCAGAATTTTGAGTATAGTGTAATTATATACTCTCTCCATCCCAATAAGATAGACAAGTAGAGTATTTCACACTATTTAAGAAAATTTCATGTTCTTCCTACTTTACCCTTGCATTAAATGAGAATATCATTGTTTGTCTCAAGCAAAGTGAATTAAACAAGGGTAATTTAGTCTAATGTTATGTAATTAATATTCTCAACAAGGAAATAAGTCTATAATTTGGGACGGACGAAAAAGAAAAGGTGACCTATCTTATTGGGACAGAGGAAGTAGTATTTTTCTGTTGTCTTTTTCCTCAAAAATATGTCCTATTTATACTATTAAATTGGGTGGGGTAACAATTATTATATCTACAATTTTAGTGGAACACTTGTCATTCCCTAGTTCTGCATGACATGCATGGGTGACATGTATTTAATATTAATTTCTGTGTTGTCTTGGTGTGGCACTGCCAGATGCCAAGTATGTTGGCCACTGGGCTTATGCTCGGTCATCGTTGAAGGTTCTCCAAGTCTTCTTCTCGGTTCAACCAGGTCGGGTTGAAGTTTCTTCTCGGTGTCAAGCTCTGCTGGGGTGTCATCAACGATGACCTTGGAACCAAAGTGTCTTTGTCCAAACACTGCAAGCTTGTTAATTTCATTCCAACCAAGGTATCCATTACAATTCTCGTCGAAGGAATTCATAATGCGTTTGGCTTTCCACTTGCAGAACAGAGCTCCGGTGGCACGAATGGCCTCTTGGAGCTCCTCCAGGCTTAGCTTGCCGTCTCTGTCTTCGTCGAATTGCATCAACCATTTCTTGAACTCTTCCGCAGATAATTCAACTTCACTACTTAAACTTCGAGGAATAATAATCTTAAATGCCATTTCTTTGTGTAGTATGTGTGTTGTAGTTGGCTGTGACTGTGAGTGTGAAAGTACTACGCATGCCCTCAATTTATAGAGTTTAAAACTTGGGCCCTTACCAAAAGTGTACAATTCTAAAATTCAATCAATATCTCCAAACTTTGTTATGGAATCAGAATCAATTAAAGGAGTCAAAAAACGTACGTGCACACACAAAAAGAAAAAGGAAAAAATTCAGTCAAGTGTGGTGAAAAGCGGATGGGATCTTCTATTCCAAAACCGTGTTTCATCTCCTATTCCAACCGTGTGGATGATTGACACGTGTATTACACTTACCATTTTAGAACCCTACAATTTCTGCTTGATTTATGCTTGAAAATTAACATGGTAAGTGTAATACACATGTCAATCATCCACACGGTTGGAATAGGAGATGAAACATGGTTTTGGAATAGAAGATCCCATCCGGGTGACCAGTTAGTGGGGTGAAGAATTTGGATAAAGAATTTCAAATGTACTCTGTCTAATATGTGATAAATGACTCAAAACACATATCAAAACATGAATTAATTCAAGTATTTGAAATAAATTATATTATGAGACTATAACTAAAAAAGTTGACCCCATTCACGTTCTCCTCATGGGTTAGGAGTTCTGTTCTCTCGTCTGAGCGTTTTGTTCCCCTCAGGGATATTCTCCCTTTCGTCGATCCATTTACCCCCTACCAGTCTCACGCCTTACGCCACCCTTTTCTACCGATCCTTCGCCTATTTCCCCTCATCTTCCTCGCCACCGGTCTTTCCCTCCTCTAGCCATTATCACCGTCGCCTTCTACCACCTCTGTTTTGCCCGTGTTGAAGCTTAGCCTGGCTTTACGTACCTTTACGCTTGTATGCCCACTACCACTCCACTAAAACCACTTTTTCTCGCCTTTTTTCCATACAATGGGCGATGCTTTTGTTCTTGATATTAGTGTCATCCACTAATCCTCCACTTAGCCTCCAACTTTGTCACCTTAGTGCCCATAATTAATATTATCTTTGTCTATTTCCCACTACAATCTATTTTTTCTTCCTTTCTATTTTTCTTTCTTTTTCCCTACTTTTTCTCTTTTCTCATTTTTCCATTTTTTCTGTCTTGTTTTCACTATTGAGTCGATGCATTCTAGTGTTTTTTTTTTCAATCTTAGTTGAGCTTTTTGTGTCTTTGTTAACCGAGTCCTAGTTTTTCTTGTCGGCGGTGTCCCGCCGTGCTCTTGGGTTAGTTGTGGAACAGTCTACATGGCGGACCTTACAAATCAAGAGTCTCGATTTTAGATTTGATATCTTGAATATGGAAATGTCCAAAATGATCACCACCTCAGGGCCATTGTCCGGTTGGTAAATTATGCACACACGGATCCCTTAACTCATTCTACCTTTGGAAGTGTTGAAGAAATCATGGAAGCCGAAGAAGGGTTTTTCGGCAAGAGAACGGGGAAGAACTTGTATCTCTTCCGCTTTGATGACTTCAAGGAGCGCGATTGGGTTATTAAAAACCAACCATGGCATTTCAAGGATTCTTTTTGCGATCAAGACCATATCCGGGACCGAACAACCATCAAATATTGAGATAACCAAAGCCTCGTTTTGGACTCGCGCCTATGACCTACCCGTGGCTTGTATGACAGAGAAAACGCTGAAATTGATAGCCCGACAAATTGGAGATTTTGAAACATTGGACCCGAGAAGATGGTTTATATGGCAAATCGGACGCTTTGAGACGTCCATCGACATCACAAAACCACTTCCACGGGACTGATATCAAGATTAAAGGTGATCAACTTTGGATTCCTCCAAATTTGAGTCATCGCTTCATCTATTGCTTTTGTTGCGGTATTATCGGACACCATTTTCGTGCTGCGAAGAGTATGATAGTAATGACGCACCGATCCATCTGAAGCTAAATACGGGCCGTGGTTGAAAGCTTTCCCCTATAAACGACCACGAAAACTCGCCACACCTCACCATACCCCCACCCAACCCGCCACAACGATCCCACCACTACAAACTGTACACAAAAGACTCATCCTCACCCACAAACACCTCAAATAACACTCAAGAACAAAACCAACACCCTACCCACCCCACGCCCCCCTTTTCAAATGACAACCTAGCTATCATAACAACCATTGAATCCCTAGCCCTCTCAACCCCCACCCCACCACCATCACCTCCCAATACACCCAACCACACACAAAAAGCAACACCCCCACAAATTCCCATATTAAACCCACGGGCCCCACTCCCCTCAAACATAACACAAACCCATCATACACCCTCAATACCTCATCGCCTTTTTCATTTATCTACCCAACCATTCTACCTCATGCAAACGTACAAACCCCCGGACGTCCCACCGACTAATTTCCCCACATATAATATCAAACCAAACCCCGGAATCGCTAGAACCGAAAAAAACCAACACCAAACCTATAATTCGGCGCCGCACGCCAAATGGCTCGAATACCTACAAACCCACACCCTCAAAACAAACCCCAACCGATTCATCCAACTCAAAAAGAAAACTACCTAATACCCTTCTCACCATCCCAAATCCCACACCCAATCCCCTTGAGAAAAAACAAAAACACACGATTTTAATGAGATCCCTTGCCAATATTCTCTAACGGCGGAGATCTGGCCGACGAAAGCGATCCCGCCGAGCACAATGAGTTGCCTGAGTTGGAACTGCCGGGGGCTTGGGAACCCCCGGACAGTTCAAGTGCTTAAAAGAGAAATCGACGTCAAGACCCGCTTGGTTTTCCTTATGGAAACCAAGTTAAAAAAGATGAAATGTTAACAAGATGCAAACAAGTTAGATTTCCCGGGGTTCCATATAGTTGAATGCGATACGAGCTCGGGAGGAAGACGGGGAGGCCTTGGCCTTCTTTGGAAGGAATCGATGAACGTGACAATTTCTTGGGCGAACCTCCACGTTATTGACGCTGTTATTTACGAGGATGAATCACATTCACCGTGGCAACTCTCATGTATCTACGGATGGCCAAAAGAAAATCTTAAGAGTTACACGTGGGATATGTTGAGAGGGTTGTATACCGACCCAGAGAGATCATGGCTTTGCCTTGGTGATTTCAATGAAATTTTATTCCACCATGAGAAGTTGGGAGGGAGAATGAAAGATGATGCTAAAATAGCGGCGTTTCGAGAAGCAATTGCACACTGCGAACTAGAAGACTTAGGTTTTGAGGGATTCAAATTTACATGGACGAATGGGCAAGCAAACGAAGCAAATATCCAGAAACGAATTGACCGGTGCCTCGCCAATATACATTGGATCAGTAGATTCCCGGACTACAAAGTCAAGCACCAAGTTCGATTAGCGTTGGATCATTGCCCAATTGTCATAGCATGGTCGAAACAGGCGGTAAAAAGAAGACAACGAAAGCCAAAAATATTCCGATTCGAGAAAATGTGGTTAGACGATGAATCTTGTAGGCCGTTGGTTCGCGAGGCTTGGGCTGAATCTCCACTCCATTTAAGCGCAACAACCTTAAAATCAAAAATACAAAAGGTAGGACTATCCCTATTGACGTGGGAGAAGACACATTTTGGGAACATTGGTCATCTTATTTCAGTGAATAGAGATCAATTACACAAAGTACAAAAAAGGCCACAAAATTCTGAAAACCTGGCAACTGCGAAAGGATTGGAGAAAAAAATCGAGACCCTTATGAAGCGAGAGGAAACTATGTGGCATCAACGATCCCGTGTCCACTGGCTACGGGACGGCGATAAGAACACAAACTTTTTCCATAGAGTGGCGAGTGGACGTAAGAAGCGTAATACAATTGAGTCAATCAAAGACGGTAATGGGAATCGAGTTGATGACCCTGAAAAAATTGAAGATGTTCTTGCCGGGTTCTTTCAAGACCTTTTTTGTTCCACAACTAACCTGAACACGGAGCAGGCACTTGACGCCCTTGACAAGAGAATACCGGATGAACTTAATGAACACCTCAACGCTCCCTTCACTGAAACAGAAATCACAGAAGCACTGACTCAAATGCATCCTTCTAAATCCCCAGGAACAGACGGTATGCCTGCTTTATTTTATCAAACTTTCTGGCCCTCTGTGCGTTCTGACGT
>JABTTQ020000610.1:0-85790 GCA_016081115.2 Rehmannia glutinosa | reverse complement strand
CGTATTGCTACATACGTTGTTCGCAGTAGCTGGTTTTAAAAGGCACGCTCATGAGCTACCGCCCCCACCGGCAAGACTCCGAGGTGTCAACCCCGCGCGTAATCAATCCAACTCTCTACCGCCTTGTTTGAAAACCAGGAGGCGGAGATCTCATGATGCAGTGTCGATTGGTCAATGCAAAGCAACCAATACCAAAGACAAGTTGGTGGCGGGAAATCAAGGCCAACCCACGGCCACTTTTGTTCTTGGATGCGGATGCCGACCAGGTGGTCCATCCTCATTCGACCTCCGTCATCATTGCCGATTTTGGGTATTCCGTTCACGAATCTTAATTGACACCGGAAGTTATTCGTCATCATTTATGTCCGAGCATTTCAAGATTAAACGTGGATGATAGTTATATCCGTCCATGTAACGATAAAGATGCGGGGTTTGGAGGAGGAAGGATAGTCCCGCGCTCGGGAAGTTGATTTGCCCATCCAAATGGGACAAGGTTTGCATAAACGGACCGTCATGACAACATTCAAAATAATCAATGCCGACTCGAGAGTACAATGCTATCATTGGGAGGCCATTGCTTTATCATATAAAAGCAAATTTCAATATATCATTTTTGTATGAAATTCCCAACATCCGATGGCGGCTTTATACATAAAGGAATCAAAGGGAGTCACGAGAGTGCTCTCTTAAACTCCGACCGGTGGAGATTAACGTGGCGGAACAAGGGCAAACCAAAGGAACCACTCAAGATAATCCCTTGCCCAAGGAGGAGTCCGAGCGAGAAAGTGGTGATCGTTCAGAGGATAATCAGTCGTCGGCCTGGGAAGGAGCAATGATGGAAAAAGGCGAGCCGCAATCGGAAACGAGCCGCCGCTAAAGACGAATTGCCCCCCGCAAATCAAGGAGGGCAAAGCAAGAAAAAGAAAACGAGCGGAACCAGAGAACAGGTTGATACAATCAATGCTCGGAAGGCCGAGCGGGCGCCAACTACGTATTGGTCATGATCTCCCGAACCATATCGAAGTGAGTTGATCGAGTTTTGGAAATAATCTTGACGTCTTCGCATGGACTCACGCAGACATGCCAGGAATTGACCCCAAGTATGCGTGCCACCGCCATATTGATCTAACGTTCCGCCTGATCATCCGAAAAGCGCAAACTTCGGCCCGATAGACAAAAAGACTTCGAGATCGAGGTTAACAAGCTACTAGACAATCAATTCATCCGGGAAGCCCTCTATCCCCGATGGGTCGCCAATCTGTTTTGGTAAAGAAAAGCAATGCCGATGGCGCCTGTCGTGGATTTTACCGACCTCAACAAAGCATATCCCAGAGGATTATCCATTGCCAAATATCGATTACATGGTAGATGCCACGGAGACACGAGCCGATGAGCTTCATGGATGCATACTCGGGTTACAACCAAATACGGATGCACCTTAAGATGAAAAAAATACCTCATTCTTCTCTCGCCGAGGAATTCACCGCTACAAGATGATGTCTTTTCGGATTGAAGAATCTTGGTGCGACTTATCAAAGGTTAGTAAATAAGATGTTTGAGAAAATGATAGGTCACACTATGGAAGTCTATGTAGATGACATGATGGTAAAATCATTGTACATGTCCGATCATCTAAACGATCTTAATAAAATGTTTGCTGTTTTGAGAGAGTACAAGATGATGTTAAACCCGAAAAAGTGCACATTTGGGGTCGACTCGGGTAAATTTTTGGGGTATATGGTCAGCCAAAGGGGAATCGAAGCTAACCCAGACAAAATAAAAGCCATCACCGACCTAGAATCCCCAAACTCTGTAAAAAAGGTACAAAGCCTAACAGGCCGATTGGCCGCCCTTAACCGATTTGTTTCTTGGTCCACAGACAAGTGCAAACCTTTCTTTGAAATTATAAAGAAAAGCAAAAATTTCGAGTGGACCGAGCAAGCACATTGCCTTTGAATCCCTCAAACAACACCTATCTTCAATCCCTATATTACAAAAACCGACCCAAGGAGGACTTGTATTTGTACTTGGCGGTATCCGAATACGCCATCAGCTCGGTGTTAATCAGCTAGATGGCTCTATTCAACATCCATTTATTACACCCGGTCAAAGCGTTACATGATGCCGAGCTCCTAGCATACCACCAATGGAAAAGTTGGCTTATTCATTAATCAATCACCGCTGCTGCAAACTCCGTCCATATTTCTTAGAACACAAGATTATAGTATTGACGAACTATCTGTTGAAACAAGTGTTACACCGACCTAATAATTCGGTCGGATGATTAAGGGGCATCCGAACTCGGCCATTTGACATTATATACGAACCACGTCTTTCGTAATAAAAGGAGAGGCTTTAGCCGATTTTGTGGCAATTCACGCCTTCCATACAATTGGAAGTCAAGGAAGACCAAGAATGGAAATTATTCGATTGACGCTCTTCCACCGCAGTAGAGCGGCGGAATCGTGATAATCGATCCAAATGAAAAGTGCTTCTTTGCCGGCCGCACGATTTCGCCCGCAACGAACAACGAAGGCGAATATGAGGCGCTCTAGCAGTTTAGATATGGCGTACCTCTATGGGCCTAAAACAACTATTGGTGCACAAATGACTCTCGGTTGGTCGTCATCAAATCAACGACGAAGTCGGCTTAAAGAGCAAAAATTGCACAATATTTGATTTGGTCAAGAAGAGATTATCACACTTTAAAACAAAAGTATTACATGTGCCCCGAGCCGAGAACATGCAAAAGCGGATGCCTTAGCTTCGGCTCGGCTCGATCCATCACGGATGCCATCACACATAACCTGTCACTGGCTATCTAAATCACTTGGTGCAAAGAAAATATATACAACCGAAACCGCCCGAGCATACATGGATGACCCCAATCATCCAATATTTAGAGAAAGGAGTTCAACCTGAAAACAAAGCCGGGCCGAACACTACGAACTCAAGCGGCTCGGTTTACACTAGTAGACGGCATCCTATACAAACGAGGATACTCCATCCCACTCCTACGCTTTCCGAGAGGCAGATCTGATTATGCACTTCGAGAGGTTCATGAGGGAATATCACGGCAACCACGCTGGGGGCCAAACGTTGGCCTATAAATTAATACGGCAAGGATACTACTTGCCATCCCTAAGAAAGGGCGCAACCGACCTCGTCAAAAGATGTGAGAGGTGCGGCGATTTGCACCACAGTCGGAGATATCATCCTGAATGTGCCTTACTTCCGTATTTAGCCCATGGCCGTTTGCCAAATGGGGAATGGACCTCATCGGACCACTATCCACCGGCAAAGGGGCGTCAAGTATGCCATCGTGGCGGTGGATTATTTCACAAAATGGGCGAGGCGGGCCTCGCAAAAATAGATGAAGAAAAGGTTGTGAGCTTTGTATGGAAATCTATTATCTGTAGATTCGGGATACCATATTCGATTGTTACAGGATAATGGGAAATTGATTCGACAACCGAAGGTTTCAAATTTTTGTGAAGGTTTCCGCATAAAAACTATTTCTCAACTCCATACCACCCCCAAATCGAATCGGACAAGTTGAGGCCGTTAATAAAATACTCAAGTATACCTTGAAGGCGAGATTGGAGGAGTCTAAAGGCAATTGGTCGGAGGAACTACCTGGCGACTATGGTCATACAACACACATCGAGCGGCCACTGGAGAAACACCTTTTTCTTTAGCTTATGGAGCCGAAAGGTGATTCTGCTCGAGATTGGAGCCCCTACCTTCAATTGCAAATTTTGAAGAAGATCGTAATGAGGCCGCGCTCCGAGCCGAACTAGACTGCTCGAAGAAAAAAAAAAAAAGTGCAATCCGAGATGAAAAAATGCAAACAGTATAAACAAAGGAGTGAAAGGTACTACAATTCGAAAGTAAAGGAAAGAAGATTTGGTCGGCGATCTTGTATTGAAAAAGATAACGGCATTCAACTCAGCCCATTGAAGCCAACCTGGGAGGGCCCATTTCGGTCACCACGCCTTATCCGGTGGGGCGTGCAGGTTAGAATATTTGAGTGGAGAAAAATTTATGCATCCATGGAATGTAGCATACCTGAAGCGGTATTATCAATAAAGATCTCGATCTATGATCCGTGATAGATTCCAAAGAATTATCCTTTCATCCGGTATTTCGTGAGCTCTCTAAAGGAGAGCGAAGTTTTTACTCACCACGGCTAAAGACTTGGTTACGCACCGAGCACAAAATCAAGACTTGGTTATGTACCAAGCACAAAATCAAGACTTGGCCACGCACCAAGCACAAAATCAAGACTCGATTCGCGCACCGAGCACAAAATCAAGACTTGCCACGCACTGAAGCACAAAAATAAAGACTCGATTAATTTGAGCACAAAATAAAGACTTGGTTACGCACCGAGCACCAAAATAAAGACTTGTTACGCACCGAGCACAAAATAAAGACTTGGTTACGCACCGAGCACCAAAATAAAGACTTGGTTATGCACCGAAACCTTTGAAATCAAGACTTGTTACGCACCGAGCATAAAGTGAAGACTTGGCCACGTACCAAGTACAAAATAAGGACTCGATTATGCGCCGAGCGCAATAAAGAATCGGTTCATAAACAAAATTTCAAAAACAAAATAAAGGACAGTTTATATACCGAGTACAAGAATCAATTAAGGCGAGCAGATCCTTATTCAAGATCAAAACCGAGCCCGTGCCAGGGAATATAAAAGGAAAAAAAAGAAGAAACAGCCTTACAAAAAGGAAAGAGCCGAGCATCCACAAAAAGCTTGAAACACATACACACGGAGTAAGGAAAATAACAATTTATTTCTACTTCAAAAATATTTACATAAGGAGGCCGGAGCCCATTACATCTCGAGGCACGAAGCCAAATTACCTACCTGAGGGTACATATAAAAGCATCAAGACGAGCGGGGCGAATTTCGACGGCACCACTAGAGCCAACTTCTTCCACGTCCGGAGGAGAGAGCCTGCGCATTAGAAGCCTCGGCAAAGTTCGGCCGGGCGGTATCGAGATCAGCCTCCAGGAGGGCCAAATCTTCCTGCATTTGGCGGCGAGACGCCGCCTTTAATCAAATCAACAATTTCTCGGAAGGGTCGCATGGCCACAGTTAACATGAATGCATACTCCTGAGTTTTTGTAAGCTTTAACGGCCTCTCTAACTTCCTCGGTTTGCCGACGGGGCGGTTTCTTCCGCCTCCTCACAGACATCGGCTAGACGCCTCTCCATTTCCTCCGGCGGTGGCAAAGTTCGATTCGGCGACCTTAACCCCGAGCTCTTCTTCACTTGCGGCCCGATCTCGCTCGCCTCGGCCTCGCCCTCGCAGCGATCTCTCTCGAGTTGGCCCGAGCCGTAGCCTCATCCGCTGAGTCTTAAAAGATTCTTGCACCCCTTGGAGGGTAAAGCATAGCCTCCTGCAGATCCCCGTGCCGCCTTTCCAGGTCGGCATATTTTTTCTCCAACTCGCGAGTCCCCCAACCGCATGCCATAAGAGCTCAATCATCCGCCCGACATGGCCATAGATATTGAATTTGTTCTTCGGCTTGTCTCCGAAGCGGCACTGCTCGATACCTTTTGTCCAGCACGAGCCGAACACTCATCGCGCCCGACCCGCCTCCCAAAACTCTCGTTTGCTCCTCACGGGCGTGGCACAACGAATTCCACAAACCATCGAGGGCGTGGTCCGATCATCCCCTCGCAATATTCATCCCTCACTTGACTTGGAGGGATGAAGTGACCTTCCCCCGAGGTCATCCGAAAAGTTCGCGGACCTCCTCTTCGGGTCAGTTCAGATGTTCGTGCTCCTCCATCACAATTCCTCCTCTTCTCCTTTGAAGAGGAGGCACCGCCCCCGGCACCCCATCGCCAGGACGTTTACTACCCGGATATCTTCTCTCCGAGCCGCCTCCACATCCGCAGTTGATCGGCACGCCGAGGATTCGCGCGGCCGTGTTCCTCACGCTGCGAAGACGTGCACGCAAGTCTAAGCCACGCCCGCAAAAAGCAACCACCGTTAGAAGATCAAAAGAAAACAAAGATGTTTCAAAAGAAAATGTGAAAAACATAAGTGTTTACCTCGGACAAACTGCCGCACTCGGCGCTCTGAGTCTCGTGTTGCCCTACAGTATGAGATGATCTCGCCCACGATTGCTGGCCGTCGCAGGGACGGCGGCGTAGCTCGCTCTTTCTCGCCGGTTGCTCCCCGGAGAATGGGTCCGTATTTGTTCACCCGCCAGGAGGATCTTTGCGAGCCTCTCTCTCAACCTCCACCTCCTGCTCGGCCGCCTCATCCCGAGCCGCCTCGGTCTCGGTCGGCGGCGTGCAAGCCTCAAACCACCAGCGGCTAAATTGGCCTCGATGGCTCTTTCAATCCGCCTATCTCGACACACTCGGCTGGATATTCTCCACTGCGGATGAAGGTGGTCGACAAAGGCCCTTTTGATGCACGTTCTCTACAAAGGTAAAAAGACACAAGTCACCACAAAAAGAAACGATAAATAGCAAAAGCAAGAGAAGAGAGAAAGGATATAGACTTCATCAGAACCAAAAACAAAATCAAGGAGGATAAAGGATTTCGCTTCTTCCTTCGTTCTCCACGCGAGCTTGCCACTCGCCGCTCACCCGAGCCATTTTTCTTTCCATCTTCAACGATGAAGGAAGACCTTCCACTAAACTATCCGGATACCCCAATCGGGTTTGTACGTAATACCATCCAGACGGCCGACCTTTTGATGAAGGAGTCGCCGCCAGACGAAGAGTTCATTCATCTCTTTGAACTTAGGGCGAGGTACTTCTCGAGGTGGAACATCACCAAGAGGCCAATAATCCTACCCCACGTAATGGGATGCACTTGGGTTGGATGCATACCCCATTTGCAAAGCCACCGCGTAAGAAAAAACCGGCAGCGGAACCGCAATCCGAATAGAAGATCACAGCGGCGGTATGTATACCCACGCAACCCACGGGCGGGTCTTGGGGACCTCGGTGCCATCCGGTACCCGAAAATGGATACCACTTGAATACGATACCTTCATTGAGCTCTCCCATCTCTCGAGCATCGAAGATGCTTGGGATATCGTTTATATCGCTCGGCGTCCACCGAGACTCAACACGGCGAGGGCCTCCTCCTTGCCATAAGCCGCCATTACGATGACCCGTAGGCCCTTGTTGCCTCTCTCCCTCGAATCACCGAGGGTTCGTTAACCGCCTCATTATCACGCTCCGGTTACGATGGGTCCATGTTTTCTTCTTCTTGGATAATCGCCTAGAATCAACACTTGGCGATTCTTCGTCGGAACTTGCTTGTGCCAGTCCGGGCTGATACACCGTTCCCTCTCTAAAGACGGTCACTGGCGTCGGATTGAAGATAGTATGAGTCCGCCCCAAAGACGTTCCACTTCGTGGAGAATCCGGAGAAGATATCTGAATAATGCTCGGGCTATGAGACGGAGATCGCCGTACTGGTGAGAAAGAAACAGAAGGTTCAGAGGGAGGATCTTCAATTTCAACCTCTACACTATAACTACGACTCCTACTATCCTCAAAAGAAGACATTTATAGGTAAAGGGAGAGTATTTGGAAAAAATACCTAAGTTTGAAGTCTCTGAACTTGGAAAGCCGACCAAATTTCGCTTCTGTTCTACTTGCTTTAGCTCAAAGGTTAATGTTTGCGAAAGTGAATGATGAAGGGAAACGAAGGTATTTATAGATAGGGTTCCTCGATAGCGCGACGATTATTCGAAAAAGACACGCCTTTTAAAACTCAAAAGCCGTCAAACATGTCAAAAACGCGCGTCCCCCCACGCCGTGAAAGCGACGTACCTTTTTCGCCTCTGCGCAAGATTGGTCCAACCACAAGACACCACGTGTCTGGCTATTATGGCAACCCACCCGATTAATGCGCCGTTTCAAGCATTAATTGCTACGCGACAGTGCCAGGAAAGAACAAAACATTTGAGAAATCCGTTTCCCATTAATTGTTCATCATTAGCATTAAAGTTTAACTCCGACTTCAGAAATTCTTCTCTCGGAATCAAACTTGGGGGCCTTTGATGATACCCGAGCCGAGCTATGAGAAATTAATCCACGTCATCAGTCTGACACATATCCGAGTAGGCGACCTACGGGTGACGTCAACAATGATGTGCGACGACACGTCACGGGTTAGGCTCGCCCGCTACCGAGCCCAACCGCTACCGAGCCCAACCGCAACACGGCCACCGAGCCGCCGAGCCCCGAGCCCCGAGTCCAAATGTCGGCGGGAAACGCATGCGCGACAGATTCATAGAAGTAATCACTTGCCCATACTTAACACTTTATTGATATCCGAAACCGCCACATGTCAGAAAGTTATAAAGAGAAGTCGACAAGTGGCAAGATTTGACTGACATGCACAGTTAGAGAGGGACATGTGTCTTTCTTTAATTATTTTATTAATTAATGCATAGTTAGTGAAATGATGACTATTGTAAACCCACTTACTCAAAGGGGTATAAAGAGTCTGAAAAGGAGAAAAGAAAAAAAGGCAGTTGTAACA
The DNA here is from genome assembly GCA_016081115.2 of Rehmannia glutinosa. Taxonomy (NCBI): domain Eukaryota; kingdom Viridiplantae; phylum Streptophyta; class Magnoliopsida; order Lamiales; family Orobanchaceae; genus Rehmannia; species Rehmannia glutinosa. The sequence goes on along the minus strand of JABTTQ020000610.1, from coordinate 77,247 downwards.
AATTATAAGAAAGACCGACCCCAATATTCCTAAAACAAAAATACAAAAAAAAAAGGCATAATTAGCCAGAAATAAACATACGTCACGCACGTTTTCATTTCCACATGTTAAACCTTTTACATATTTCTGCTTGTTGACCAAAACGCACGTCAACAACATGCAAAAGCCCCCCACAAAGAAAGAAAGGGAAAAAAAAACAGTAATTAATGGGCTCGAGAAAGGGAATTTTGAAAAAGAAGATCAAGGATATGACTTCTTTTTTCTTTTAGCCTAAAATTGAAAGGGGACGTGACTTCTTTTCCCAGAGAATATTCAAGAAAAGATAAAAATAAGGTGAATATTAAAATGATATATTTCTTATAATTTACCGTAAAAGTTTATCTTTTAAAAGGACTATTGGATTGGAATTATTTTTATTATTATGATTGTTTGAAAAAAAAAAGTACATGATCAATTACAAAAAATGTTTGTTTGGTTCAGTTTGAAAATCGTTTTTTTCTTAAATATTGAATTTGTAAAGACAAGAGAGGCAACGGTATTGAAAATTCCAGTGCATTTGCCAATTCCAAAATTCATTCTGGTGAAGTTTTTGGCTTTGTTTTGTCCATTCTACTTGATTTCATCAATTAACCTATTTTATAACCAAACATTTTATTTATTATAAATAAATAAACCACCAAATATACTCTAAAGAGAAGCCCTTTCCATGTTGTAAGGGCCACCCTCAATCCTTTGAACACGCATATATGCTATTTTCGGCCGTTTAAGCCCATTCTTATTTTTTTTTCTTCATTGCGCCCGTTTCCTAAAGCCTATACTAAAGCTGGTTTTGCCCAAAATATTATCCAAAGGAAAAGAAAAGGAATAAATCAATACAAAGTAATTTCTTTTTGAGTAGGTCTCTTGTAGGATCCGTATCACGATCCTATTCCGTAAGACGGATCCTACCCCCACCTCCCCCCGCCCGCCCCAAATACACCACCCACCACCCACCAAATCCGCGCTAGAGCCCAACCCACCCGCCTACAACACCTCACCCGCCCAGCAACAGCCCAGCCCACCCGCCTACAACACCTCTTATTTAAAAAAAAAACTGCTCCACAGCGGAATTGAAACCGCGACTTTAATAGACTAAATGTGGTGTTCTACCACTACACCACTAGTGCTTATTGTGCAATTTTAGTATAACAATTTATATAAACCCATTCATAAATACACCGATAATTAAAAAAAATTAAAAATGCCTATAAATGTAAAGGCTAAGAATCGAACCCAAGTTTATTAAAAAAATATGATACATTATCTCAATAAATGGATACTTATAAAAGTGTTACTTTAACTACATCATATTTATTTTTTATTTTTCCTCTTTTTTTGCTCCTAGTTTGTAACTGTATTAAGAAATCTGATACTTTATCTCAACAAACGGATACTTTTACTTATAAAAGTGTTACTTTAACTATATCATATTTATTTTTTATTTTTCTTCTTTCCTTCATTTCTAATTTGTGACTTATATTAAAAAACATTATACTTTATCTCAAAAAATAGATACTTTAACGTATAAAAGTGTTACTTCAACTCTGTTTATATATATATATATATATATATTTATTGTAATATATTCATAATTTATTACTATATTAAAAAATATGTTACTTTATCTCAAAAAACAAATACTTTTACTTATAAAAGTGTTACTTTAACTCTATCATATTTATTATTCATCTTTCTTTGTATTGAATTCATAATATGTGACTATATTAAAAAAGTGATACTTTATTTCAAAAAAACAGATACTTTTACCTTCAAACATGATATTTTGTCTCAAAAAGTATATATTTTTACTCATAAATGTGTTATTTTAACTCTGATATATATTTATTTTTCCTTCATTGTAAGGTAATCATAATCTGTGGCTATATTAAAAAATATGATACTGTATCTAAAAAAATCGATACTTTTTCTCATAAAACTGTTACTTTAACTGAGGAAGAATTTATTTTTAAAGTATACATGATCCAAGTTTGCTTAATGTCTCAGTTGAACTTGAAAAGTTGAACTCAACTTATTTTTTTGAAGGAAAGTTGATTTTGGTGATTGAGAAAGCTGAGGCTAAAAATATTCAAGCTCCAAAGTCATTTAATTTTGGTTCCTTTTAGTAAAAGTTGAGGACTCATGCTCCAGAATCAATTGAAATTGGTGCCTAAAATTACATTGGCCTGCAACACGGGATCGATGTAACGAGAGGGATCAAAAGTGCCTTTGTTGGACTTCTTTCTTCGACATGAACTTTATCGTCATCTTTTTTCATCTCTTCTGCAACAATGCCTTCTTCTGCCAAAGTGTTTTGTACAACAGTGCCTTGATCATGGCCAATATTTCTCAATTCACGACAAGTGCTAACTTCCTTCTTTGTACTTCCTTCTTTTACATTAATTTTTTTCGAAGTCCTTTCTCCTACACTGCCTTTTCCCTGGCTGCCCCTTGCCCTTCCCCTTCTTCTTTTGTACACCAACTGTTTCTGGCGAGTCATCTATAAATATGAAAACACTGATACTTTTAAGGCATTTTCTGATACTTTTGAGACAATTTCAGATACTTTTAGTCTAACAACAAACAAACATTCATATGAGTACTTAAACATAAAACTGATACTTTTGAAGCAATATATAATACTTTTATGCCAACTTCTAATACTTTTAATTATAATTGTTCACAGAATTATATAATAACATAAAATTATAACCATCATGAATTATTAGAACCTCTATAAGTTAGGCATAAAGTCATTTGTAACAGTTCAAAAAGGGTTACACATGAGGTTTCATTTCCTCTAGAAAAAAGTTAAATCCTTTTGCTAAATTATTCTGACTGGTGCAGTTGCTCTATATATAGTGGAAATTGGGATTTGAAAACCAAAGTACCTCAACAATGTGTAGTATCCGAGAAGAAGCTTCCACCGAATTTATGGAATGAATCAATCTAAAGGATATCTACCTATACTTCTACAATAGAATGGTGAGTACATTACTTTCTACTTCCTTACATTTCAAAATTTTCTCGCAGTGATAATGAATAGGAATATAATTAGGAGTTAATAGGGCAAACTATCCACTTGGTATGGGTGAGAGAGTTTTTTAACATGTAGGATAAAAAACATAGTTTTCTACCCACTTTTTGGGTTCTTTTACTACAATACCTTGAGGCTTTAAATGCAAGCCTTTAAAGTAGGTATATGTGTATTTCTCTCTCTTGCAATTAAATACTCCATACATACGTGAACCCTCCCCTTCTATATTGCTCTTCATTTTTTCTCTCTCTTCTTCTTCTTCTTCACAAAATATCAAGAAGTTATTTTTGTTGTCTCTCATCACCAAAATCGCACCAAAAAATCATATAACAAGGTAATGTTCTTCTCCTCCTAATTACTTAACCTTGTTTAAATTGTTCAAGAGAAATATATTTGCAAAATATGTGAAATGTATTGTGAAAGGGAAAATTTTCTGCATCTATGAAGTACAGTGCACGATATATCGTGCACATTTTGTATCTTGAGCACGATATATTATTAATGCGATATAGGGCGATATATCGTGCCTCAAGAAAAAATGTGCACGATATTGTGCCTAAATATAGGGCACAATATCGCGCTGTTTTGTCTTGATGCACGATATATCGTGCCCTATATCGTACGATATATCGTGGCCTCAAGATAAAACAAAGACGATATCGTGCCCTATTTTAAAATTGGGCATGATATTGTAAGTCCAAGTGGCTACAATAATCTAGAGGAGGGGTGAATAGATTATCCCGGTTTTTCAGATTTTGCCCTCTTTTTCGAAAGACTCAAGCAAAGATGAAATGCAAAGTACGGAAAGTAAATAGCACACGTCGATTTATAGTAGTTCAACCCACCTAGGGCCTAATCTACTACCACCCCAGTATATCCGGGATGGATTTCAAAAAGAAAAAAAGATTTTATTAATTTACCAAAAATTAATACACCAAATATTTCTACATCTTGTGATCCTCTTTTTGTAGACAAAAGTGAAGAGGAAGGAGCCTATGTTGGTGAAGACTTCCCTATAAATAGAGGATGAATTGAAGACACAAGATACAACACATACAAGCAAATACACAACAAGAAATCTGCAAATTTCCAAGCTTTCATATTTAACACTCTTGTTGTATTTATAAATTTAAGTATTTCACTTTCACACTTGAGGTCTAGGCTTTATTTCTTGATTACACTTGCACTCAAATTGTAATATTCATTATTGAGTTGTAATCTTGATTTTTGTCATCATTCAACACAAGACATCCTTGTGAGTATTCTTGTGGAAAGAATACACTTGGGTGATCTAGGTGATAGGTGTTTCAAGAGTGTGGTGCTCTTGAGGTATTAAAGAATTTGGTATTCTTCAAGGTTGAAGATTGTGGTAATCTTCACAAGGTGCCGTTGGAGATTGTGGTAATCTTCAAGAGAGATTGTGGTAATCTCAAAAGTGGTGTTGTAGAAGAGTGTGGTGCTCTTCAAGGTGATGTTGTAAGGTGTTGTATTAATTTTGGAAATTAATAAAATCTTTTTTCTTTTTGAAATCAATCCCGGAGATACTAGGGTGGTAGAGGATTAGGCCTAGGTGGGTTGAACCTCTATAAATTGACGCGTGTTGTTTACATTCCGCATCTTTATTATTATCTTGGCGTAATTGATTCGAAAAAGAGGGCGAAATCGAAAAGATGGAGATAATCTATTCACCCCCCTCTAGATTATCGTAGCCGCTTGGACTTACAAGTGGTATCAAAGCTAAATTCTTTGGGAAGCTCGTTCCACATTGTGAGTAAAGAGGAACGATCACCGGCTACGAATGAAGTCTACCTTACCGGCGCCTCCATCACCAAGCCACCACTATTTGATTCCAAAAATTATATATTTTGGAAAGAAAGAATGTAATGCTATCTACAAAGTTGCGGGTTTGATATTTGGAACATGGTCGTAAATGAAGAATCCATTCCAATGATGGACACACCACACAAAGGCCTCAAAGAGCTCAATGATGAAGAGAAGAAAATCGTATCTTTAAATGGTAAAGCTCTTAATGTTATTTATTGTTCACTTACCATTTTGGAATATAATCATATTGTAGGAATTAAATCGGCACATAAAGTATGGAGAAAATTAGAAGAAGTATATGCAAATGAAAGGAGCCACTCAAAAGCATTTACTTCTCAAATGGATACAAACCCATATGGGATGAGCTTCCTACAACTTCCGACGTCGATGAAAACGAACGATGTCTTATGGGCTTCAAGAAAAAAGAGGTAAGTTCAAAACCCTCCACTTCTTATGATAATGAATTACAAAATGATTATAGTGATTTGCAAAATGATTTTGATGAACTTCAAAATGAATTCCAAAGCTTACTTGTTAAATACAAAAATTTGAAAAAGGAATTCAATATTTTGAAAATTGATAAGGATAATTTATTTTCCTCTTATGAATCACTTTCATGTGATCACACCACCACACTTGACAAGGTTAGAAACCTTGAAAAAGAAAATAGTACTCTTGTTGAGGATATTAATTGCATGAAAAATGATTTATGAAAATCCAACTTGAGTAACGATAAAATGACCGATATTATTGATGTTCATAGTTGTGATAAATTGAAACAACGACTTGATCATAAGCCTAGTGTGTTAATTATGTGAAAAGAAATCAAGTCCCTATGCATGTTGGTCATTTTGCTCCCAAAATTACTACTTACTTTTATTGTGGTAAAACGGGTCACACGGTTAATACTTGTCGGGCTAGAAATAGCTCTAATTATTATTGGAGACCTGAAAGTCTCAAAGCTAATTCCAAAGGACCCAAACACTTGAGGGTACCACAAAATAATGTCATATTAGGTACCGTGAAATAATAATCGAAGAAAATTCATACCGCTAAGAAAACATCAAATGACCATTTCATTTGATCAAAGGAGAAAACATTTTCAACAAAGTCATTTTTTCCAAGAAGAGGAAATAATCAAAAATGGGATGAACAAAATCCTTGGAAGTGGCAAAGACATCATCAACAAGATGATTTTCCAAGAGAAAGACACTTTCAAAAATGGGAAAGCCACAATGCTTGAAATGGAGCAATTGGAGAAACCATCATCAACAAGAAGATTTTCAAAAGGAAGATACCATCAACAATGGGAACGACACAACCCATGGAAATGGCAAAATTGGTATACCGTATCTCCCTATTTAAATATGCATTTTATCTTCTTTGCATGTTTTTATTTGTGTCTTTATTGCAATATGAGTTTTCATATTTTTAAAATTTAGGTCTTCAATATATTTGTGAGTTTCAAAATATTTTTGAAAAGAAGACCTTGCATGATGTTTCTAAAACTCTTGTGCATTTAATTAGACTTATGTGGTTTATTATCTCCTATGTAGTTATATAGCACAAGCATGCTTAAGATATCTCTTATTGCTTAGCCTACACATGTATTATTGTGTTTGTGCAAAATTTGGTTGAAGAATTGTGTAGGATTTACATATGGTTATCTACTAAGTAATATATCAAGAGAAACATGAACTATCGAGTACGCTCATTATTGTTATTCATCTCATAGACTCGATACATGTTGTGCCATATGCCTATGTGCTTATTTTATACAAGTGCCATTAAGAGGATGTTTTTGATTTTTGAGAAGGCATTATTTAACATAGCTTGTTTTCTCCAAAATTTTTAAAGGATTATATTTTGTTTCGATAAAAAAAAATTGATCTTCTATTTATGCATTTTATTGCACATATAAATACCATTATTCTTGGATGCTTATGTCAAAGCTCTTGTTCATATGATTCTTGTGATTGAGGTCTCAACTATGTGCTCTCGTATTTTCATATTTCAAAAGAGACCTTATATAGTTTTCTATAAGCTTATTTGAACTTACATGGTGTAGTATTTTCTTGATGATTTTCTTTAAACATAGTATGTGTTTACTTGTTATAGTGTCTCTATCATTCGATATTACTATGCTCTTGTGCAAGATTCTTTGTTGAGATTTTGCAGAAATGTTTGGTATTTCGGAACAAGTTTAAGGAACAAGGCAAGGTTAGTAGCCTAAGGGTATTGTCAAGAAGAAGGTAATGATTTTGATGTAATATTTGCACTCATAGCACATTTAGAAGTTATTTGCACTTTACTTGCCCATTCTTGTTTTGAGAAAATTTCAAGTTTTACCAAATGGATGTTAAATCCAATTTTCTAAATGGTTTTATTCAAATAGAAGTCTATCGGAGTTTAAAATTTTTAGGCCAAATGATTTTTATAAATGGCCTTGTACGGTTGATACAAGTACCCCGAATATGGTTTGATGGACTTAGCTATTTTTGCAAAATTATTTTACAAAAGGGTAAAGTTGATACTACACTCCTTGTTTTGAAAAAGGGCAAGGTTGTTTACTTATGCAAATTTATGTTGATAATATTTTTTTGGTGCTACTAATGAATATTTGTGCAAGATATTTTTCCAAGTCAATGCAAGGTGAACTCAAGGTAATCATGATGAGGGGAGCTCAAATTTGATCATTGGAATTCAAGTTCAACAATGCCAAGAAAGTGATTATATTCCACACTCAAAAGAAGAAGTGAGACATTGAAGAAGAAAGAACTATTTCAACCTATATGGCTACAAATGCGAAAATTGACAAAAGGTTGAAGTAGGCATTGACAAACAAATTCGAGTATGTTCATTCGTTTATTACTCCTTAGACTCGATATTCTATATGCCTTATGTCTATATGCTTGACTTAAAACAATCCCAACGAATCTCTTTAAAGTGCCGTTAAAAGAAATTTTCAAATATTTGAAAGGTACTTCTTCTTATGACTTGTTGTATCCAAAGTCTTAAAACGTTCTTATTTTTCGGGATAACAAGTCCTAGATATATTATTCGGTTTATTCAAACTAAACATATTGAGATTCGATATATTTTTCTAAGGGATTGTGTTTCTTAAACAAAAATTTGAGATGTGCTTAATTCCTTCTCAAAGATAACTCACGGACATTTTTTTACCGCCGAGTATTTTACCTCATTTCGAGCTTGATTATGACATAATGTATATTGAATGAGGTGTATGTTTGCATTTTGCACGTTTTTAAAACTTAGGGGCGAAAAACCAGATTTTTGGTTCAAACTTGATTTTGCAAAATCAAAACGGACAATGGGTGAGGCTAAGGCCGACCGTCGCCTGCCTCCCGACCGTCGCCACTAGCCCCACCGGCCAGCTTGATGATTTCAAATTTAAAAATGGCTATGTCCTTCATTTCGTCATTTTGGCTATTTTCTTCCAAAATCGAACCCCTTTGCAAATTCACACACAATTCACCCAAAATGATTTCTTTCTTGTATATTATATATTTTTGGGTTTATAGTACGAGTATATCATCTGTATTACTCGACCTCTCCGATTGATTGGTAAGTTTAATTCCTCTTTTTATCTCAATTGGGTTGAACCTTTGAGAAAAGGCTTATGTATTGATTTTTGATGGAATTCTTGTATAATTGTGTTGTGCATGATTATTGTTGATGGATGAATATTGTATTATTGCAGTTGGTGATGAAAATTTTTGGCTTAAATGTATTACAAAGGCGTTATACATCTCTTGTTTTATTCGACGCACGCCAAGTGTTCGACAAAATGCTTCTATGAAAAATTCATCACCTACATGATTCTTTCGATTTGAAAAGTCTTATAAGTTTATAGAGATCATGTTTTATCAATCAAATAAGCTTTTGCAAATCACATGATTGACTTCTCCCTTATTATTTGGAATTTAAGCTTCAATGATCAATATGCCAATAAATCGATTAAGTTGCGCACTTTGATATAATTGTATGATGTTTTTTATCGTGCTAACATTCTTTTTGATAATTCCAAAGGGGAAGAAACAGGAAATACGCATAAACGCTCAAAGAAGCGGAAATAGGCTTGCAAATAAGCTTGCAAGAAAAGCTACAAGCTATGGCTCTTAAAAGCCAAAAGTTGTGAACAATACTTAGTCCATGTGATGTATTATGGACTTTTATGCTTGACTAATGATGTTTTGTGACAGGGGGAGCTTATAAGCTCATGATATTCAAGCTTAAGTTGTAAAAGCTAAGCTTTTAGCTTTGAGTTGGTTGCTTGTATACTTGTTCTTGATATGCATATTGATAGGGGGAGCTTGTGCAAAAATGATTTTGAAAAATCTTTGTTCCTATCCTTATGTGTTTGTACTTATGATGAATCTTGCTTAAAATGTATTGATGTTTTAGACCGGAAAATTTGTTTCGTTTTAAAATCAACTTCCTGAAATTGTTTTGGTTTGTAATCATCAAAAAAGGGGAGTTTGTTAGATAAATGTTTTTATCAAGATTTTGATGATTATGTCTAAATGAGTTTTTATACCAAAACAATGTTTATAAATGTTGTCCAAATACTCCTAAATGATTTAAAATGTTTTTACTAATTTTTGGAGTATTTCTTAGAGTTTATTACTCGATAAAATTGGACAACACTTTTGATGATTTTATGTTAATTGGTTTTTACACCAAAACAATGTTGTCCAGATACTCCTAAAAGATTTAAAATATTATTACTAATTTCATGGAGTATTTCTTAGAGTTTATTATTCGATAAAAATGGACAACACTTTTGATGGTTTTGTTTAAATGAGTTTACTATGTTTATAAATGTTGTCCAAATACTCCCAAGTGATTTAAAATGTTTTTACTATTTTTTTAGAGTATTTCTTGAAGTTTATTTTTGATAAAAATGGGACAACATTTCAAATTTGAAGGTCGACCGGTCGAACAAGAGGTCGACCAAATTGACTAAGAGTGCGCATATGAAACAGAATACTCTGGAACACAAAATTTGAGGAGGGGGACCGGTCAAGATGGAGGTCGTCCGGTCGCACCCTAGGGCGACCGGTCGCACCGGCCGAAACACCTGGTCGACCCCCCTTCGACCCGTACCTGGATCGCACTATTTTTTCAAAATGTTCGAAATCTTATTACAGGGCAACCGGTCGTCCTATGATATTTTTGACAGCAAAAATTCCAAACGTTGCAATCCTTGTCAGCAAGATTTACTTTTCATTTTTGTACAATATTTCTACATCTTGTGATCCTCTTTTTGTAGACAAACGTGAAGAGGAATGAGCCTATGTTGGGAACCTATGTTGGTGAAAACTTCCCTATAAATAGAGGATGAATTGAAGACACAAGATACAACACATACAAGCAAATACACAACAAGAAATCTGCAAATTTCCAAGCTTTCATATTTAACACTCTTGTTGTATTTATAGCCTAAGTATTTCACTTTCACATCTTGAGGTCTAGGCTTTATTTCCTGATTACACTTGCACTCAAATTGTAATATTCATTATTGAGTTGTAATCTTGATTTTTGTCATCATTCAACACAAGACATCCTTGTGAGTATTCTTGTGGAAAGAATACACTTGGGTGATCTAGGTGATAGGTGTTTCAAGAGTGTGGTGCTCTTGAGGTATTGAAGAATTTGGTATTCTTCAAGGTTGAAGATTGTGGTAATCTTCACAAGGTGCCGTTGGAGATTGTGGTAATCTTCGAGAGAGATTGTGGTAATCTCAAAAGTGGTGTTGTAGAAGAGTGTGGTGCTCTTCAAGGTGATGTTGTAAGGTGTTGTATTAATTTTGGAAATTAATAAAATCTTTTTTCTTTTTGAAATCAATTCTGGAGATACTGGGGTGGTAGAGGATTAGCCTAGGTGGGTTGAACCTCTATAAATCGACGCATGTTGTTTACATTCCGCACCTTTATTATTGTCTTGGCGTAATTGATTCGAAAAAGAGGACGAAATCGAAAAGATGGAGATAATCTATTCACCCCCTCTAGATTATCGTAGCGCTTGACTTACATGAACTCCCTCACTACCCACAACACTAACAACAACAACAAAAACAAAATAAAAGGGAAAATATCGAATCTCCAAAAAATAAGAAAAACAATGAAACTACCTTTGCTAGTGCGAAAACGGTGGGTTCTCGATGACTCCTCTTCGACCGACGAGTTTCGTACCTTTGGAATGAAGATTAAGAGGAGAAGAAGAAGAAGAATAAGAAGAGGAAGAAGAAGAGAAGAGAAGTGAAGCAGAGCGAGCGGGAACGAAAAAGCCCTAACTGGAATGAAAAGAATAAGAAAAACTGGAAAAAGAAAAAAGAAAAAAAAAAAAATCGGTTCAGGGTCGGGCAATGGGTAGGGTAAGTAAGATCCGTCTTACGAATTTAGATCCGTAAGACGGTCTTATATAAGTTTTGCCCTTGAAAATAGGTTTACATAAATTTTCACACTTATTAGGAATTTAAATATATAGACCATGAAGGTACGCCTGTGCGATTTTATCAAAAATTAATTTTTAAAAACTAAACACAAATACATAGTCTTGAATATATTTTTATGATTATGAAATATGATATCTTTTTCTTTTTTTATTTCATCAATAAAAATATTAAATAGCATTTTTTGTCTATTGTTTGATTATATATCAAAATTATTATAATACATGAGATAGAATTTGTAAAACTATTAAGAAAATGCATATGTCATCGTACAAAATGGAGGCCTCACAAATATACACACGTGTATCGCACGAGTAAAATACTAGAATAATAATAATAATCAAGTCACTTATAAATAGTATGGAAAAAGTTTTCCCGCCTAAATCACAATCCCATAATTAGTGAAAATATAATTAAAGCTTTTAATTTCAATTTCGGTAATTATTAAAGTAAATCTGAGAAATAATATATTTGGTTAAATCTCGAACTCGCATTTATAGCACTGGATATATTTAATTTTAGTATGATCTTAATCTTTAATTACATGAGTTGGAACAAATATTTAATAATGGTAAACTTCTATTTTGTTCTTGAAATAATGATTCCATTTTGAATTTCATTGATGGACGATCTAAAAATATAAACAACCATCCTATTATTTCGAAAAGTTAGGATTGTATAACTTTAATATTGACGAGGAACATTAAATACGTAACAAAAAAATGAGAATATATAGTTTCCTTAATTATCCTCATTAGTTCACCTATAAATATGACTTCTCATTTTGTCAATTTTTACTGCTTTTCATTATTTGTAATTGGAAAACTCCTCCATAGAATAAAATTATCAGTCAATCTTGCTCTTCCATGATAGAACCAATATAAACAGCCTAAAATGTGTATTTCATGATACAAATGTCTAAAATATTTTTGTTAGGAAATTTATTGTATAGATTTTGATGATACTTAGAAAACTATGTACTAGGAAGTTGGCACCCCAATGTTTTATGTAATTTCTGCTTATATAATAGATAGGACTTAGGCTGACTCAAAACAACTAAGTATTCACTCAGAAGACTTGCGGAAGACATTTCGAAGACTGGCACTTTGAGTAATGAAGATTTAGCATGCACTCACCGATTACCTAGTCGAAGACTCCCAGAGTAATCTTGCTAGCCAAGTCAAAGTAGAAGACGTAAGACTTATTCGAAAGACTTAAGAATCAGTCAAAAGGAGTAAAGCAACTAAAGGATTAAATCAACTGGATGAGATATGTTGCACTAAGTCCAAGAAGAATTTACATTAAAAACATCGAAGTATTATGTTTAGGGGTGACCACAGTTCTAGAACCGCCGGTTCCGATTCCAAAATTGCCGATTCCGGTTCCTCATTTTGGAGGAATCGGAACCGAAACTATTTCCTCACGGTTTCGGTTCCAGAACCGGAACCGATGGTTCTAGTTCGATTCGAACTCGCCTCCTCCACGATTCGATTAGGTTAAAATCGGAACCGTTTGTTTATCTTTTGATAATTTTTTAATTTTTTAAAAATAGTTTATCAATTTCACTTAAAAAAAGAAAAAGAAAGAAAAAAAACCTGAACTTAATATTCAATTAAGTTTTATACTTAATATTAATAATAATATTAAACTATCTATATATACTATTAGAGTATGGAAGAATCAAATTTCATGTAGTTAAACACAACATTTGGTCTAAAGTGGCTTATGTAGTTATGAATATAAAACATCGTAATAAACATTTAATATTTCTTCTAGCATATGTTTACCAAAAAAATTGTTGATTTTGACCTTAAAAAACCGGTTCCATCATGGTTCCACCGACGGTTCTAACCGACGCTTAAAAAAGCGATGGTTCCACGGTTTTTGAGACGAAAACCGAACGAGCAGAACCGCCACACGGTTCTAGTTCGATTTTGGAACCGTTGACCACGGTTCGATTCGGTTGGAACCGGTTTTGGTTATTGGCCACCCATAATTATGTTTGACGATAGAAATGCTAAGATATTTATGAAGGCAAAAGAGGCTTAACCAATAGAAAGAGCACATGTAGATCACATGTTTGAGTGACTCCGAAGATAAAAGAATACATGGAAGGGTCAACATCAAAGCCGCAAGAAAGGACATGCCAAGTGTCTAACAATGTGATTTGAATTTGTCTATCGCTTCAATGGATAAAATTCAAAATCCACATTTTAAAAAGCGAGAAAATTCGAGAGAGGAACAAGAGACACAAGACACAAGAGAACAAGCAAAATATGAAAAGCAAAAACTCACTCTCGAGCCTGATATCCTCAAGTTTCATCTTGAACACTTTATCCAACACACAAGTGGAAGATTAAGGTTGTATCAACAGTTGAAGAGGAAACTTCGTGAAAGAAAATCGGGGTCTACACTGCCTCGAAGTGAAAGAGTGTAATTAGTGTTGTACCTCAAGCGCTTTACTGGATTGACGCATCGCCGCCACAAACCGACATGAGTGTTTTCTAGCACGCTTTGTCCTCACTCACACGCTCTTTCTGAAAACTTCCCAGGAGGTCACCTATCCCATGTATACTCCAGGCCAAGCACGCTTAACCTCAGAGTTTCTATGTAATAGGCATCAGAAAAGAAAATGCATCTATTGGTATAGGTAGTCAATATCAAATCCTTTAAGCTCTACTTTAACTGTGCAATTCAGCGCTCACGAGTTCGAATTGCGGGCCACGCCTCGCGCATATTTTAAAGTCTATTGCAGGCAGGATGTTGGACCAAAGTCTGAAGATTGCAAGAGGGATATGTGAACAATTCTTGCATCATCAGTGAGTTGCAGTAACTTGAAGGGTCTAGTGAAGAGCTGAGTTTAGGCAGTGGGTTGTGTGAACAAAACTGCTCAGACTATTTGTAACTTTGTATATAAAGTCACCTGATACATAGTGAATTCCTCCTGGAGTAGAAGAAGAGTGGAAGTAGATGAATTACTCCATCATCGAACCATTATAAACATTTGTGTCTTTAAATTCCCACACTTTACATTCTGGTACTTATATTGCAATTTTATCTTGCTTAATAACTCTCTAAAAACACTAAGTATTGATTTCTAAAACTCAAAAGCGTGTGAGACTTCCATTGTTATAAAAAGAAAATTGATTTTCTAAGAGTTATTATTTTTCAGATGAGTTACTCTATCACAACTCTGTCAAGGGATTTGTTGAGTGGTTAACACTCCTGCTGAATATCGACTTAACTGTTTTCTTTGAACTCTAATTTGAAAAATCAAAAAATTGTAAAGTTTATTCAGCCCCCCGTCTAGACTTTACATTGACACCCTTGGGACCTATAATTTTTATTTTTATGTTAATACAAAAATAAATTTCATTATATCATAAAACTAATGTCAATTTTAATTTTATCTTATTACATAGAGATATAATACATGAAACAATAAGAAAGGTTCACCTCGACAGTATAAAAAGATGTTGATTGACGGAAACTTCAACATTTTTATATTCATTAACATTGCGATTCTTACATGTATCTAATTCACGTCCAACAACACACCACACCCGTGAATTGTACAGACAAATTACTAGTAAATACTAAAATAAGCAAACAAACTATACTAAATAAGCAAGAAACTATTGCAAAGTAAGCATTATTAACAAATACTAAATCGGCAAATATTTTATACTAAATAAGCAACAAACTAGTGTTAACTATGCAATAGAAATACTAAAACAAGCAAGAAAAAAACACTGCATAACAACTTTGAATTAACACTCATGAATCTAGTGAGTGAAAAAAAATCACAATTTGGTGTGGATTGAATTATTCCGAAGAATCCTCACTAAATCTTAAAAAAATATGGTAGTTACCAATATTATGGAAACCGTCATAAATACCTCATCTTAATTTATCCAACAAAATAATGATATTACGATACTTTTATATCTAATTAAAAAATTATAAAATCTAAAAAAGCACAGATTAAATCTTGACCGTTAAAGAAAAAAAAACAACAGTCTAGATTTGTCCTCATGTACTTATCCAAGAATGCTGGAATCATTTGATCCAAACCTAGGGATAGAGTTATATGAGTCCAGGGTTCTAGGGTAAGAACGTAGGGACACATCCTATCCGTCGAACTCTTTCAATCTATGACCCATATTAAATCAATTTTAATTATATTATTCCCTATATATTAACGGTTAAGAGTGAATTAGTCAGAACAAAAAAGGCAAATTACAAATTATGGACGGTTACAATGTAGATATGAAAAAGATTTGTTGATTGTCTCACCTCTAAATCATACCCATCTACGATTACAACTCAAACTCATATCTTCCCATCCTTTTCCATCAAATTATTCCAAAAATATTATACCAACGTAAAAACTCAAGAACCAGAAAGTACTTATAAATTATTGCAATGTTAGTCGTGATTTTGTTTTTTTGGTTTATAATTGTTATTGAGTACTTTTTTTATTGCTAATTTAATTTAGATTCTTGCTCGTTTAGTACAACATGCTTGCATGTTTATAATCTACTAAGCAAATACATAACTCGTCTGAAAATATTCACACATTTACATGATCCTTGTTTGACAAAAATAAACTTGACAATATTTTTTGCTTAATGATTGTTTAGTTATAACTTATTGCATTATTAGTCTTGATTTTTGCTTATTTTGGTTTATAATTGTTACTGTGACCTTTTTTATTGCTAATTTAGTTTTAGATTCTTGCTCGTTTAATACAACATATTTGCATGTTTGTAGTTTACCAAGCAAACACATAACTCATCCGAAAATATTCACATATTTATGTGGTCCTTGATTGAAAAAAAAACTTGACAATGCAATTTGCTTACTGATTGTTTAATTTTAACTTATTACATTGTTAGTAGTGTTTTTTGCTTATTTTGGTTTATAATTGTTACTGGGTCCTTTATTTTTTATTCCTTCCTTAGTCTTACAATATTGCTCATTGTTACAACATGTTTGCACGTTTATAATTTACTGAAAATACATAGCACATCCGAAAACATTAACAAATCTGAAAAAAATACAAAACTCATCTGAAAGTACTTTACATGTTGAAACACATAGAACAATAATTTTCTTATATAAAAAATCAAGCAATTGAAAATAGTAGGGACACTATGAAAAAAAACAAAAAGAAATATCATCAATTGTTGGCCTCACTTACCAATAGACAATGTCACATGACCCCAAAAAATTAACAAAACAAACCAAATATTCTTTTAAAACATTAAACATTACACTTCTTGTCCACTTGAAGAGCCAACAAATATCTTCTTCTCACCTCAAAATGGTTTTGACTCTTCAATGTTCTAGACTATGAATTCATTCATATTATCAACAACAATAGCCGGACAATACTACATCCGCAAAGACAAAATTTGAAACACGTTATCATTCTGAAACCCACTATCCTAGTTTCCGAGTGTCGCCACCCATATAGGTCTCTATATCGCGCATTTCAAATACGCTATAGTCGACCTTGTTCTCACTGTCCCTCCACACCATCACCAATCTTGCGATCGACGATTATTCACAAGATAAATCATGACTCATACAATTTTTGGACTTTAAATACAACGAAAAATGATCACGCTACGAAAAAGGTAAATAATAATCAATACATGCAATAGTAAAAATGTATAAATATTCATGTTAAAACTGTGCAAAACCTTAATAATTTTTCGAAACAAAACAAAATGCAAGATTTGTACACTATAGATGCCATTTCACTAAACTAACAAAGCAATGTTAATGTTAAAAGTGGGCAAACACTGAATAAATTTTTGAACCAAAAATATACAAAACCTGAATACTAAAAAGAACGTTGAAAGTGTGCAAACACTGAATAAATTTTCGAACCAAAAATATGCAAAATCTAAATACTAAAAAGTAAATTCCCTAAACTAATTATGCAACATTTATGTTAAAAATTGTGCAAAACACTAAATTATTTTTTGAACCAGAAAAAAAGCAAAATTTGTACACTAAGAATGCAATTTTACTGAACTAACTAAGCAACGATTATGTTAAAACTAACTTGCAATACCAAGATCAAAAATTATATGGTTGTAGGTCTCAAGGGTGTTAAAGTACAGTCTAGAAGGGTGGAGGGTTGAATAGACTTTATAGATTTTTTATTTTTGTCCTTTAAATTAGAGTTTTATCACAAGTCAGCTTAGTCATTGAGGGACAACTTAGTTCAACCTTAACAGTAGAGTTAGCCACTCAACAGACTCGAGAGAGCTGTTGATAAGATTCAGCTGAGTGAGGTGACCTTTTTATAAAAACAACGACTTGGTTTTTCAGCGGAAGTCTTACACCCTATGATTAAAACATGTTTTCAACACTTGTTTTAGGTTTAGATATTATCAGTAGACTTTGCAAATTTAACAAACAACAAATAAGATATGCAAGAAATTAAAGTGATTAATGCAAAAGATACATAGCGATTATAGTGGTTCGATGATGGGGTAATTCCTTAATCTACTCTTCTCCAACCCCTGGAGGTAATCCACTAAGTAACAGTGACTTCATTACAAAAGGATGACAATCGAAGCTAGACCTTGATCACACAATCGGCTTTGCTTTCGAGACTCATCTCTTCACAAGACGGTTGTTCTGCTACTTCAGCTCCTTCAGACTTTTGGATTTGATCATGTAGCCCTCCAACAAGTCCAAAGCTTTGGTTCGAACTGGAACCTCACTACACTTCCTTCAACTTTAGATGTGTAGACCCCTTGTCTTTCAACAATATTTTCCTCTTCAACAGTTTTGAATTTGTCTTTCCTTCACTAAGTGTGTTGGATCGATTTCCTTCGAGTTTTAGGCTTGAGGATTGAATGATTGCTTGAGAGTAATTTTCATTTTGCTCAGATTGCTTGAATGCTCTTGTGTGTCGTCGTAAGTGTTCTCTCTAAAGATCCTTAGCCTTTTATAGTGCCTGTTTGAAAAATGTATCCATTAAAGAGATAGATCCATTTTTCAAACTACACTTCAAGATCGTTGGCTTGTCTTATCTTGCAGCATTGATGTATGCTGATCCTTGTATTATTGCTCTGCAGCCTTACCTAAATCTCTGCAGGTTTGCAGGAGCATCCCATTGGTTCCTAGCTTTTTTCACTCTTTCAGCAAAACAACTTTATGGTTTGCAGTCTGATATGTTTCCTCTTTCAACAAAGATTTGACTTTGCCTATCAACAAACATCTTCAGCTTTCTTGAGTCCTTTTGCTGTTGAACCCTTTTGATAGTTTTCTCCACTTATCTGGGAGTGACTTAGCTGTTAGTCTGCTGACTGAGACAACTTTCCAGATACTTGACTGATCCTTCACCGCAATACTCACCGACACACAACGTAGTCTTCACTTCGATCTTGATCAACTTCGCAAATCTTCAACCTGGCTATTTCAACTTAACTAATAGAACCCTATCTATTACACAGTTGATTTACAGCAGAATTGGGGTGCCAACTTCCTAATCTAAGTTTTACATAGTATCATCAAAATGTAATACAAATAAATTTTCCAACAATGGTCCCTATATAAAAAACACATAACACATAAACTCTTCAAAAATGAGAAAATACCGTGCCCACGAATCCATGTCCTAACCTATCCCCCAACACACTAATTCTGTAACGACCGGGGGTTATCCCAAATGGGCTTTCTTTCCTTAACCTTTTCCATTGGGCTTTCCATCCTCGCCGCCACTCATGGACTTCCACCCACGAAGTGGGCTTCATGCCTTTCCCCATACTCGAACCCAGGACCTCCAGGCTAAAGTCCCAAGTTCCAAGAGTGTGTGTACCACCAGTTGAGCTATCCCAATTGGTGGTACTTACACTCTTGGAACTTGGGACTTTAGCTTAGAGGTCCCGGGTTCGAATATGGGGAAGGCATGAAGCCCACTTCAGGGGTGAGAAATCAATGAGTAGCGGCGCGATGGAAAGCCCAAAGGAAATGTTAAGGAAAGAAAGTCCATTTTTATAGCCCTTCGTTACAAATTCAAAAAAACCTGGAACTAGAAAGATTTTTCGACATAAACAAAAACTCATCAACCTAAACAAAAATCATCCACCGAATTAATACAATATACCAACAAATCACATTGTTTTAAACTAAATGAATATGAAATGACTAAATAAAACACATCAATTTCGAAAAAACCTTAACAATCGTAAAAACCATACAAAAACTAGGGATTAAATTGGAAAACAAAAAGAAGAAGAAGAAACCATGTCTCAAGCTAATTGGCAACACCATATATACCTCCAAGAAAAACGGAAGTAATCTTCAAATCTCTGTCTGTCACGACACCATCGACTTGAGGAGAAAAATTTGGCAAAAAGAAAAAATCTGACTTCAAATAGGGCGACTGATAGAGAAAGGATGAAAGAAAAATAGATATGTAATGGATGTTTTAAGAGAGTGCCGCAAAATCTTATGGGAATCAATTAAAATCATAAACTAAGAAACTCCCTTAAAACGTGTTCACAAAGATGACTAAAGTATCCCTTTGACTTATCTAACTAGATATGATATTACTTTATTACCCTTCAAACTAATTAAAAAAAGGCTAAAGTATAAAAAAAGGACAAATTAAATCTTGACTATTAAAAAAATATCAACCGTCCAGATTTATTCCTACGTTTTTACTCCAGAACCCTGGACTCATTTGATCCTAATTATATATATATATATATATATATATATATATATATATATAGGGATAGGATCAAATGAGGCAGGAGTCTCAGTGTAAGACAATGTGGACTAATACCAACCATTTATTTGTCAAAACCAATGGATGAGATTATTTCGAATTTTTAATTATTTAATTATAAAATTCTCTATCTCTTGCTGCGGGAAAGAATACTCAACAATTCCTTTCTCGGGAGAAGCACCTAGCTCCAAGTGATCCTATTTGTATCTTTTCTGCTCTTTATCTTCTATAGCAGCTCTTCGGTGAATCTGTTGTAGAGTGATTTCGTAAATGCGAGGCATTAAGGGTAATTTTAAAACTTTCATTATTTGGCAGTTTTTTTTAGAAATGTGACTGTTCACTTCCGTGATTTAAGGGATTGGATATCTGATATGGAATATTCGCATTTCAGTTTTATGTTACATATGCATCATATTGATTCTAAATATGCAACATGTTCTTTTTATGTATGCACCAAAATGAACCTAATTATGCAGTAAGTTTTCTACAATATAAGTATGCAATTTATTCAAACCAATTATGCATTATATTGAGCATCATTCAACAACTAATTGTGCATTGTGTTACAGTTATATTTGCATCAAACAATAAATAATTATGCATCAAATAATAACTAACTATGAATTGTCTCATAATTATATATGCATCAAATAACAACTAACTATGTGTTGTCTCATAACTATATATGCATCAAACAATAATCAACTTAATATTATCTCATTACTATCTATGCACCAAATAAAATATGAATATGTAGTATATTATAACAATGTAGGCATTAAACAACAACTAACTGTGCAATATATTTATTCTAAATATGCACTAGAGTCATAATAATTATGTTCAGCGTTAATGGTGGATTTATGAGAGAGAGAGAGAGAGAGAGATTTGATTGTGGGATATAATCGCGATTTTTGCCGGATTGATATATATATATATATATATATATATATATGTGGAACATAACTGGTATTATTTGATTTTATTTCCATCTTTATCTGACGTATTTAATGGTAAGGATGTTACATTTTTATTGTTATTTTACAGTGTTACCCTTTTATGATTAAATTATATATGTAATATAATTTTATTCATTCTAATCTCAGCCATCAATTATTTAATGGGAGCAGTTGTGATTAATCCTTATGGTCTCACGGTAAGAGAATGTCTCACGAGATCCTATCCATATATATATATATATATATATATATATAGATGGTTAGGTCAAATGTGGCAAGGGGCTTACCGCGTTGCAGTGTGGATTAATCCAATCTATTAATTCAATAAATCCAAATGTTTAGATTTTATTCGAATTATTTATTTATTTATTTAGTTTTTGTCCAATTAAGGGCATAACTGTCATTATTTGTAAAATAAAGCAGTTGTAATACCCCAAATTCAATAAACCTAGAATTTTATTTGAGATAGCTATTATATTATTTTTCTAGTAATTTATGTCATTTAATTGAATAAGAATTATGGAGTTAGGATAATTATCAATATCTATTTGACTTTACAATTACTATGGAGACTTAATTTATTGAAACTCAAATTAGATTTTTACTATCTTATTATTTGATTAATTATCAATCATAATAACTTCTACTTGTTTATATTAGAAGTCTTATTTAATACTGAGAAAATTAATTGTTACAAAAATTATTGTTATCTACTTATTAAGATTAGAATTTTATTATGTTACAATTTATGTAATTATATAAATATAATTTTTATTTTTATTTTTATTTTGGGTTTTTGAAGTTGGAGTTTATTCTAGTAATTGTATATTTAATTACTCATTTTAATCTATTGACTTTAACCATTTTAGCTAGTATCTTGGCCCAATCCTATCCAAAATTCTGCATTTTAGAACCTAAAAACTAAGCCCAAAGAATTTTCACCATTTATTTTCAGCCCAATTCAAAAGCCTAGCCCTAACAAAAAGGCTACCCATTTAGACACCTATAAATACCCTCAAACTCTAACCCTAATTCACTTTTCAGCTTTTAACACACACAAACACACACTAGAGAGTGAAGCCTCCCTCACTCTCCCTAACCATCGGGCGGCGCCGCCGTCACCACCTCCGATCGCCGCCGCCGCCACCACCGGAAAATCTTCCACTCCTTTCTATTTTATTTTATTTTCTTTCCCCTTCTTCTTTCTCGTTTCCTCTCTGTCTCCGCCACCACCTCTTGGCCTGCCGATCGCGCCATCCATCGCTCGCTTCGCGACCACCATCTTCCGGTGACAAAAAGAAAAAAAAAACGTAAATTATTTGTTGTTCTTTATTTATTATTTCTTTTTTCTTTTCTTTCTTCTTTTTCTTTTCTTTCTTGTATTTTGATTTCTCCGACGGTCGTCGCCGGAAAAATTGCCACGGACAGTGGCATGTGTATTATTATTTTAACTTATTTTGTTTCTATTTTTTTATTTAGAATGAATTTTGAGGTTTAATGAGACTAACCCAATAAACCATTTAAGTCCCTACCTTAAGGTTCAGGGAAAATGTCGAAAACCCTTGCATGTTGATATTATTGGAAGATTTACACAATTTTATATGGTTATTTTATTTTATTTCGGATCTATGAGGTAATTCCAATAAAACCAAGGCTTTAATCCATTTGGGTTGAGGAATATTCCTAGATCAACACATGCAAGTTGTATCTTGAATTTTATCTATAATAATAATTTAAAAAAAAAAGAAATTTCTGTTTTGTTAAAAAGCCTACTGCACTCTCCTCTTTGCTGGTTTGAAAAATATGTATACATGTGTTTTCCTTTGTTCCTCTTGATTTTATGTGTATATTATCTTAGTAAGTTAAAAAAATGAAATAAAAGAAAAATAGAGGAAATTTTTGGGACATAAACTGATTGCAATATCTTCTCTTTGTTAAATTTCTTTTAAAATAATAATAATAATAGTTAAATAAAAATGGATTTAATTATAAAATTATTTCTTAAATAAATATAATAATCTCTAAAAAAATATAATAATAATAATAATATCAATGATCTAGTCTATGTTTCTCATTAATTGTACACTAAGAAAAAAAAATCTTGTAAATTTCAATTATGAACATGCCGATGTCGGGCCGCCGCCAAAGACCGACCTTGATGTCCGGGCCGGCACGCTTACCATCGTAGTCTTCAATTGTCTTTTATCTTTTCATTTCTGTTATTGTGATTATTCCATTGACTTATGTTTATTTCCTTTTGAGAATTTTGTTTAAAATTTTGGATTTGTGAGGTTAAATCCCAACAAAATCATATGGATTATGTCCTTGGGTTGTGGGAAAGAGCTGAAACTTGCTTATTTTTAATATTATGAAAATTTGATAGATCTATAAATTAGTATTATTTTAGATTCTATCAAGCTTAATATAATTTGGGACGTTTGTGTAGGAATTTTGTGTAGGAATTTTGAGCATCGGCTTGGAGATTAACTACTTTACAAGAACCAAACACTAAAAATATGGGTAAAGTTTTTAAGCGAAGGTCATTTTTATGGGAAAACATTAAACACGACATGTTGCATCCATCAATTTTATTATGCTTGAATTCGCAAATTGCATGAAAGTTGATATATTTGATGATGAAATTGGAAATTGTGTTGTTAGATTATTGTTTGATAACCAAGTTAGATTAGATAACCTCTAAGTATTGAACCTTGATAGGACTCACTTGTATTGCCCAAACATCACGAGTTTTCGAACGACTTTAAATTTCAAATCTAGGAAACGCTTAAAATTCATATGCACTTAATCTAAATTACTAGTTTAAAAGAATATATATATGTGCAATGTGTCTCTAATTTTAACTTTAAAGTTGTTTCGAATAATTGACACAATATTGGATTAAATTGTATTTCTATAAACTGGACATTATTGTATTTCCCTTGAAGTCAATAATAATTAATCCTAGTCGAGATAAGATGAATTACTTACGTAGCCTCATCATTTTTACAAAATTAGAGAACTTCTCACATGCGAGATAATCGACTTCTATTAGTAATTGTTAAGTTTGAGAATTATATTCTTGTATTGTAATGTGTGCGAGTATTTAATTACTTTATACCCATTTTATTTGCAATCAATGATGAATCGTTTCTCGTTTTTTGAACCCGTTTGGCGTGTGTAGTTAGGGCAATCAATCAAACAGGTTGCCTATTGGTGTTTGCTTGGCTACACATGTGCCTATTCCCATTTTTCTGGTCAGACCGGAGACGGCGGCAGAACTTGGGTCGTATTATTGGTATATTCTGGAATATAACGAACTCTGACTATATATATCCACAGCTAAAGAGTCGTCGAGCCACTCGGAGGAATAAGGAGCCGGGAGGCTTCGGCCTGGTGAGTTGGAGAACGCAATAGGGTTCGGTGTTGGATCAACAACGATCTTGCGTTTATTTTGTGTATCCCGTTGGATTTTAAAATGGGGCATAGAACCTTGTCCATTTTAAAATCAAGCTTGACTTGGAACGTTGGGTGTTGTGTTTATTCCACATCGGCCCATCGTTATTTTGTGTATCCCGAACATTGGATTTTAAAATAGGGCATATAACCTTGTCCGTTTTAAAATTGGCGTGAATCATCGAAATGTGTTTTAACATATTTGTGCTAATACTATATTTGATGCAGGAGCCAAAGATTATGAGGTTAGTACAATTTATTTTCCGTTATGATATTGTTACAATATTATTCTCTATAAGTTGCTTATTTGCAATATTACTTTATTGTATAACAATATATATTTTGTATGTATTGTAATTAATATTAGTCTTGTTAGTTTTGCATTCATTTTCATGCATGAAATCGTTTTGTACACTAAGTAATTAGCTCAAATAATTTCTTTCAAGTTTTCATTTATAACTCGTGCATTCCCATTCCCCTACCCACTGAGCTCGTTTAGCTCACCCCACATTTTTCTAAAAAATTTTAGAGATCGATGAACTTGAGTATGAACACCGATACAAGATTAACACAGAATCCAATCGTGTAGTGCCATTTCTTTGATCCTTGCCTTAAGTATTTCGAAACATAATTGTATTAGTATTAGTTTCTATTTGTTTTGATGAATTATGTCTCATTATAAAACTTTGTAAATTAAGACTTCCGCTGTAATTTTTTTATAATATACTTAGTTTATGTTATTGGGTTTACTCTGTAATTCTTGTTTTGGTAGACTTACATCCCTAGTATTATGAGTTTAAATTTTCGTACTTTGGACCAATACATTTGTGGAGCTTAAATGAGTAATTATTTGGGATCTGTTAATCATTAATCGAGAATCTTTGTGATTATTTTGGTTTATTAAACTTGGGGCGTTACAGATATGGTATCAGAGCTTAGGTGTAAAAGGAACTACACCTGAGCTAACCCAGGACAAGATTCTCCACCTGTGGATTAGACTATTACTAGTGGGTGATCTTAAAACTCTAGTTAAGTTTAAATTGAAATAAGTATGTTGCTGGGATTTATTCAAAGATTAAGGTTTATTATCGAATATGATGTGAATTATTTGGGTTTGAGTTCGATTATCAATGGATAATGTCATTGTATAGGAAATGAATGATGGTGCTAGCTGTAGGTGGATCTATGTGTTTATCATTTGGGTTTCTAGTATCGATGTTGGTTATAGGTTAAATTCATAAGTGAGAATCTTACCTATAGTCGATATATATAGATATGCGATATTAACACCCGAATGTTAAATTACTTTGGGATAATCATGTCGTCTAGATTGAATTAACAATTAAGATTTGGTTATCGAGTAGGATGTATTTACTTGGGCTTGAATTGAATTACCAATGTATTTCATATGAATTTGACGAGGGCGCTAATGTTAAGTCGATAGATGCTTAGGTCGTTTATGGATCTACAAGTTTCTCTTTTGAGGTTATAGCATAAAAATGTTAATAAGTTAGATATCTAAGTATGGATCTTATATACAGCCAATCTATATAGTGGTTAGACGCTGATCTAGGTAGATATTACCTTATGTCGAGGTCATGACATTCTCTTTTTCTTGTCAAGTCTTGTTACTTCTATAATTATTATGTTTAATTGAGACTTGAGGTGCGTAAATTATAAGTTTGATACGAATTAATAACTACTGGGATATACCTATGTGGATGAATATTTTAACTGCCAACTTAGGATATCGATAAGTCATTGGAATAGTATCGATTTTTAGGGTTGGATCCTAATGATTTTTTAAGGAATACTAATTGGAAATAATGTTCTTATTCTGGTCAGCATAGTGTGTAGGATATACCGTTTTAATTGATCACCTTGATATTATACTGACATAACTGTCGATTGTAATGAAATGTTGGATATGGATTTAAAGGGCTGATAGGAAATAATTTCTCAAGAAGAAACGAGATATTGACAAGAATAAGGTGTGTGACAATTAGGGTTAATATCCTCACAGTTACCTATTAACTTAGAGCTGATAACTAGATTATGGTTTATTTTTATGTGATAAAGTGAATATTACCTTACGACTGAAATGGGGATTAAATATTTTGTAGGCAATCGAGTCCAATTGCAATGTGATATGCATAATAACACTATGATTACGGATCGATGTAAGCAACTTGTCTTTTGGGTATAGTAATTGAATACTATTTTGTGGATTGTAGATGAACAACTATGGATCTTATGTATATATAATGGCTAGATATTGTAAGCACTCTTTTGCATAACTATTTTGTGGGTTCAAGTCTGTTCTCAATTATTGGAGGTTCAGATTATTATTGGTATTTGGGTTGAATTATAATTTCGGGTCGTTATATTGTGATTGAGGTAGTCATTTTAAGTTTGACGAGTAAATTGATTAAAAATAGAGTGATGATTTGGAGTGTATTAAGTTATGATAAGTTGACTAGTATATGATTTGCATAAGAGGTTTAATTCACTCGCTAGATGATATGAATTATAAGGTCAATTAACACTAGGATTGATTTTTGTGGAAACACGTCTTATTGGTTTAGTTATTTTCCTAGTTCTCAGTAAAGAACTTATGTGATTGGCGTTTTCAAATTAGTTTAACAATGAGTTTATGATAAGGTAACGTATTGTGTGAAGAGGTTTGGTTATTTAGGCTTGCATTACGGAGATGTTTGAGTTTGAGTTTCCCGAATAAGAGAAAGTTATGATTCATCAAATTTGGTGACTTTAGATATCGAAAGCAAATCGAGAAATCGAACAAAACCAGGATAAGATCATTTGTTGGGGATTAGATTACAACTATTTGATGATATCGAATTTCGAGTTTGAGTTCTATTTGGATGATTGTGTGATTTAGATTGAAGTATTGAATTCTTATAGATTAAAGTACGGCTAAGGTTGAATTAAAGATTAGATTTGATTATCAAGAGTAGCTAGAATTTCTTGCCCTTGGATCGGATTTTTATTGATCTTGTAAGAACTCAGAGGTCACTAGTAGTAAGTTGTCAACTTTTTAGATCGATGATTGGAATCTAGAAATTTATCTTTTGGAATTTACCATCAATATCAGTTATGTGTTAAAATACCTAGGTATAGATACGATATACAACCAGCCCTTATGAAAATTAGACGTTAAGCTTGGAAAGAAGAAAACAACGACTTGGGACTCTAAGCTTGAAATTGTCGGATCTACAATTTTCCAATGATGAAAATGAATTTGGGGACCAAATTCTTTAAAGAGGGGGAGTATGTGATATCCCATATTCAATAAACCTAGAATTTTATTTGAGATAACTATTATATTATATTTCTAGTAATTTATGTCATTTAATTGAATAAGAAGTATGGAGTTAGGATAATTATCGATATCTATTTGACTTTACAACTTGCACACAAATTATGTCATTTATTTGAGACTTAATTTATTGAAACTCAAATTAGATTTTTACTATCTTATTATTTGATTAATTATCAATCATAATAACTTCTACTTATTTATATTAGAAGTCTTATTTAATACTGAAAAAATTATTTGTTACAAAAATTATAGTTATCTACTTATTAAGATTGAATTTTATTATGTTACAATTTATGTAATTATATAAATATAATTATTTTTTTATTTTTATTTTGGGTTTTTGAAGTTGGAGTTTATTCTAGTAATTGTATATTTAATTACTCATTTTAATCTATTGACTTTAACCATTTTAGCTAGTATCTTGGCCCAACCCTATCCAAAATTCTGCATTTTAGAACCTAAAAACTAAGCCCAAAGAATTTTCAGCATTTATTTTTAGCCCAATTCAAAAGCCTAGCCCAAACACAAAGCCTACCCATTTAGACACCTATAAATACCCTCAAACTCTAACCCTAATTCACTTTTCAGCTTTTAACACACACTAGAGAGTGAAGCCTCCCTCACTCTCCCTAACCATCGGGCGGCGCCGCCGTCACCACCTCCGCCGCCGCCGCCGCCACCACCGGAAAATCTTCCACTCTTTCATATTTTATTTTATTTTCTTTCCCCTTCTTCTTTCTCGTTTCCTCTCTGTCTCCGCTACCACCCTCGGCTCGTCGACCGCCGTCGGCGACCACCACCATCTTCCGGTGACAAAAAAAACGTAAATTATTTACTGTTCTTTATTTATTATTTCTTTTTTCTTTTCTTTCTTCTTTTTCTTTTCTTTCTTGTATTTTGATTTTTTCGGCGGCCGTCGCCGGAAAAATTGCCAAGGACAGTGGCATGTGTATTGATATTTTAACTTATTTCGTTTCTATTTTTTTTATTTTGAATGAATTTTGAGGTTTAATGAGACTAACCCAATAAACCATTTAAGTCCTTACCTTAAGGTTGAGGGAAAATATCGAAAACCCTTGCATGTTGATATTATTGGAAGATTTACACTATTTTATATGGTTATATTATTTTATTTCGGATCTATGAGGTAATTCCAATAAAACCAAGGCTTTAATCCATTTGGGTTGAGGAATATGCCTAGATCAACACATGCAAGTTGTATCTTGAATTTTATCTATAATAATAATTTAAAAAAAATTATGTTTTGTTAAAAAGCCTACTGCACTCTCCTCTTTGCTGGTTTGAAAAATATGTAAACATGTGCTTTCCTTTGTCCCTCTTGATTTTATGTGTATATTATCTTAGTAAGTTAAAAAAAACGAAATAAAAGAAAAATAGAGGAAATTTTTGGGACATAAACTGATTGCAATATCTTCTCTTTGTTAATTTTCTTTTAAAATAATAATAATAATAGTTAAATAAAAAGTGGATTTAATTATAAAATTATTTCTTAAATATATAATAATCTCTAAAAAAATATAATAATAATAATATCAATGATCTAGTCTATGTTTCTCATTAATTGTACACTAAAAAAAATCTTGTAAATTTCAATTATGAACATGCCGATGTTGGGCTGCCAAAGACTGACCTTGATGTCCGGCCGCTTACCTCCATCCTAGTCTTCAATTGTCTTTTATCTTTTCATTTTTCTTATTGTGATTATTCCTTTGACTTATGTTTATTTCATGTTGAGAATTTTGTTTAAAATTTTGGGTTTATGAGGCTAAATCCCAACAAAATCATATGGATTATGTCATTGGGTTGTGGGAAAGAGATGAAACTTGCTTATTTTTAATTTTATGAAAATTTGATAGATCTATAAATTAGTATTATTTTAGATTCTATCAAGCTTAATATAATTTGGGACGTTTGTGTAGGAATTTTGTGTAGGAATTTCGAGCATCGGCTTGGAGATTAACTACTTTACAAGAACCAAACACTAAAAATGTGGGTAAAGTTTTTAAGTGAAGGCCATTTTTATGGGAAAACATTAAACACGACATGTTGCATCCATCAATTTTATTATGATTGAATTCGCAAATTGCATGAAAGTTGATATATTTGATGATGAAATTGTAAATTGTGTTGTAGGATTATTGTTTGATAACCAAGTTAGATTAGATAACCTCTAAGTATTGAATCTTGATAGGACTCACTTGTATTGCCCAAACATCACGAGTTTTCGGATGACTTTAAATTTCAAATCTAGGAAACACTTAAAATTCATATGCACTTAATCTAAATTACTAGTTTAAAAGAATATATATATATATATATATATGCAATGTGTCTCTAATTTTAACTTTAAAGTTGTTTCGAATAATTGACACAATATTGGATTAAATTGTATTTTTATAAACTGGACATTATTGTATTTCCCTTGAAGTCAATAATAATTAATCCTAGTCGACATAAGATGAATTCCTTACATAGCCTCATCATTTTTACAAAATTATAGAAATTCTCACATGCGAGATAATCGACTTCTATTAGTAATTGTTAGTTTGAGAATTATATTCTTGTATTGTAATGTGTGCGAGTATTAATTACTTTATACCCATTTCATTTGCAATCAATGATGAATCATTTCTCGTTTTTTGAACCCGTTTGGCGTGTGTAGTTAGGGCAGTTAATCGAACATGTTGCCTATTGGTGTTTGCTCGGCTACACATGTGCCTATTCCTATTTTTCTGGTCGGACCGGAGAAGCGACAGAACTTGGATCGTAGTATTGGTATATTCCAGAATATGACGAACTCTGAGTATAAAAGCTAAAGAGTCGTCGAACAACTCTGAGGAATAAGGAACCGGGAGGCTTCAGCCTGGTGAGTTGGAGAACGCAATAGGGTTCGGTGTTGGATCAACAACGATCTTGCGTTTATTTTGTGTATCCCGTTGGATTTTAAAATGGAGCATAGAACCTTGTCCGTTTTAAAATCGAAAGCTGACTTGAACGTTGGGTTCGGTGTTTATTCTACATCGGCCCAAATAAGTTATTTTGTGTATCCTGAACGTTGGGTTTTAAAATGGGGCATAAAACCTTGTCCATTTTAAAATTGGCGTGAATCATCGAAATGTGTTTTAACGTATTTGTGCTAATACTATATTTGATGCAGGAGCCAAAGATTATGATGTTAGTACAATTTATTTTCCGTTACGATATTGTTACAACATTATTCTCTATAAGTTGCTTATTTGCAATATTGCTTTATTGTATAGCAGTATATATTTTGTATGTGTTGTAATTAATATTAGTCTTGTTAGTTCTGCATTCATTTGCATGCATGAAATCGTTTTATACACTAAGTAATTAGCTCAAATAATTTCTTTCAAGTTTTCATTTATAACTCTTGCATTCCCATTCCCCTACCCACTGAGCTCGTTTAGCTCACCCCACGTTTTTCTAAATATTTTCAGAGATCGATGAACTTGAGTACGAACATCAATACAAGATTAACGCTTAATCCAATCGTGTTGTGCCATTTCTCTGATCCTTGCCTTAAGTATTTCGAAACATAATTGTATTAGTATTAGTTTCTATTTGTTTTGCTGAATTATGTCTCGTTATAAAACTTTGTAAATTAAGACTTCCGTTGTAATTTTTTTATAATATACTTAGTTTATGTGATTGGGTTTACTCTGTAATTCTTTTTTTGGTAGACTTAGATCCCTAGTATTATGAGTTTAAATTATCGTACTTTGGACCAATACGTTTGTGGAGCTTAAGTGAGTAATTATTCGGGGTCTGCTATTCATTAATCGAGATCTTTGTGATTATTTTGGTTTATTAAATTTGGGCGTTATAGCGATTACTTTTGCAATCGCTCATCCCAAACATTTTTATGAGATTTGATTTTATAATTGTTCCCGCTTTTCATTAACTTGCGGTTTACTCACAATGATGTACAATTAGTTATACAATGATGCACAATTAGTTATAAAATGATGCACTGTTAGATATAAAAAATGGTGCACAATTCAGTATTAAGATATGGTCTCCCGTAGAACCGTCTTATGGATCCTATTCGGATTCGGATCCATACCCTGGTATCTTAAAAAAAAAATTAAAAACGCATGGAGCAGCCGGGAATCGAACCCGGGTTTATGCAGAGGCAGGGAATCGAATTCCACCAATAATCCACTGGTACTTATAGTCCAATTTCCGGATTCATACCCTGATTAAAATCTATACCCTGGTAAATTAAAAAAAATAAAAAATACCTCTGAATATAGAGGCCGAGAATCGAACCCAGGTATGTACCATGGCAAAATACTATTCCACCACTAGACCACTGGTACTTGTTGTGCAATTTCAGTATAACCATGAATATAACTCATTCATAAATTATTACAAATTCCCAAAGCTCGTCATATTTATTTTCCTTCTTCACTGTACTAAAAAACATGATACTTTATCTCAAAAAACTGATACTTTATCTCATAAAAGTGTTACTTTAACTCTTGTCAAATATATTTTTCCTTCTTAGATGTACTGAATTCTATTATGTGACTGTATTAAAGAACATGATACTTTATCTAAAAAAACGGATACGTTTACTTATAAAAGTGTTACTTTAACTATATCATATTTATTTTTTATTTTTCCTTCTTTCCTTCATTCCTTTTTTTTTTTTTTTTTGATAACTCAGCTTCCAGGCTTACGCCACTATGCTCGAGGACAACAGCTCTCCTCTCTCATTGCTGCCGCCAAGGTAAACCGCGGGATGTGCACGCATTTGCCGTGTTACCGATGTTACTTTATCTCGTCTGAAACCAGATCCTCCCGGTAAAGAGAACAATTATGTTCGACCCCAATCTACTAATAACGATCTCTCTCCCCCGAATCGAACCCACACGGATGCTATTCATATGAGTTCCCACCAAATCTTCACCAAAAAACAGATATGCCCTTTAGCAATTTGATGGAGAAGGGATATGAACCCCGACCTCCACCCCACAAACAATTTGATGGAGCGGTTGATTTGAACCCCCGACCTCCATCCCACAATTGCTTGTGGTGGCAGATGGGGCTAAGCCACCCACAGTTTTCTTTCCTTCATTCCTAATTTGTGACTATATTAAAAACATGATACTTTATCTCAAAAAAGATACTTTAACGTATAAAAGTGTGTTACTTTAACTCTTTTTAGATACTTTAACGTATATTCATAATTTGTGATTATATTAATATGTTACTTTATCTCAAAAACAAATACTTTTACTTATAAAAATATTACTTTAACTCTATCATATTTATTATTCATCTTTCTTTGTATTGAATTCATAATATGTGACTATATTAAAAACGTGATACTTTATTTCAAAAAAGTATACTTTTACTCTTAAAACATGATATTTTGTCTCAAAAAATATATATTTTTACTCATAAAGATGTTACTTTAACTCGATATATTTATTTTTCCTTTCACTGTAAGGTAATCATAATCAATGGCTATATTAAACATATGATACTTTACCTAAAAAATCGATACTTTTCTCATAAAACGCTTACTTTAATCGGGAAGAAAAATTAGAAAAAAGTCGAGGTGGGCTTTGACCCGCACTCGTCAACAGGATCCGCAGTCAATAGGATTTGTTCTTACGTTTAGACCCGTAAGATGGTCCTATATAATTTTTTGCTTAGTATTAAATAGTGCACGATTCGATTATGGAAACGTGATCTTTATCACATCGATGATTGTAGGGCGTAATTATGGGAAGATGGTTATGCCACTTTTTGTCTTTATAGTTCTTTTAGTTGATGTACAATTAGTTATACAATGATCCGTTTAGATATAAAATGGTGCACAATTCAAGATTAAATGGTGCACATTTCAATATTAAAATGGTGCACATTCGATTATGGAACGTGATATTAATCAATCCCTTATTGTAGGGGCGTGATTTATGGGAAGATGGTTACACCATTTTGTCTTTATAGTTCTTTTAGATGATGTACAATTAGTTATACAATGATGCACTGTTAGATATAAAATGGTGTACAATTCAGTTATTAAATGGGAAGATGGTTACACCATTTGCCTTTATAATTCTTTTAGATAATGTACAATTAGTTATACAATGATGCATCAATTAGATATAAAATGATGCACATTTCAGTTATTAAATGGAAAGATGGTTACATCATTTTGTCTTTATAGCTCCTTTAGATAATGTACAATTAGTTATACAATGATGCACTGTTAGATATAAAATGGTTATACAATTAGTTATACTACACGACCCTTGTTTGCCATCTCATCCGCATGGGGACGATGAATCGGTGATAAACTCATAAATGTTCATCTCCATCTTTTTCCCATGATTTCCACTTGTCCCAAATTGAAAATGACACTCAACTATATTCTTAAATTTTTTACATATATATAAAGAATTTTACATATATTATATATATCACATTATGAATTACATACAACAATATTTCACCTTTTAACAGGGGTATTATCCTTATTATCATTTGCAATCTATTAACATAGGACTTGCCACAAAAATTGAAGAAATTGAGATGGCAATATGTAGAATTGTAGCCATACCCGACCTAAAATTCTACTTTAGTGCATAAGCTATACTAAATTAGTGAAATTTCTGCACCAAACACAAAATTCATCTCTTACCCATCTACTTCAAATTTTACACCAAAAAGGAATATCCCTTTAATATTCTTTATTATTTCAATTAAAAAACTATTTTTATTTAAAATCAAATATTTATTAACATAATTAGAATAAATATCTAGTTAATTATTGAATATTTTTTTATTGTTATATGTAATCTACACTACATTAAATAAAATGCATAAGAATATATATATATACATATATATAAATTATTAAATATTTATAAAAATTAAATATAAAGTTAGAATAATAGACAATATATTGTTATAGATTCAGATATAAGAAAACCAATACATATATTCAAAACAAAAAAAAAATTAAAAAATAAAAGAAGAAAAGCGTAGGAACTGGCCCACCACTGTGCATCATTCCAAAATGGCGCTGCAATTGGTGCTCGGTTGGAAGGTGAGTTTTGCACCAAAATAGAGTTTGGCGCAACAATTGGTATCTGATTGGAGATGGCCTTAGTATGTTGATTAAGAAATCGTCTTGGAGTGAGCTATATTTGGTAATGTTAATGTTGCATCTGATGTACTATTTAACGAGTGCTTGAATGATAAATAAGTATTTCATTTATTAAAAAAATAGGACATTTGCCCATAATTTATACAACTATTTTATTGCTCACTCGATATGTAGATTAAACGTTTGAGTCATGACTTAGATGATATAATCACTATTTATATTTGATACAATGTGTTAATGTGAGAATTACGTTTCATGTGAGCCGTGTTATATGTAAATCATGGACAAACTATTTTATTTGAACTATGTTTTCAAGTGATAAATAAGATTCGTTTCTTAATCTTTTTATTCATAATAACTCCAAATATATTCTTACACGAACAGTTATATACTTTTACACATATACATATATATTTTAAATACGAACTTCGACTAACCATACATACACAAGTGTATATTATATACAATACAAAATATAATATAAGGGCTAGTCTCCTGTCAGATCGTCTAATGGATCTAGATCCGTTAGACGGGTCTAAATATTCTATCCATCTCGAAGACCTGATCCGAATCCGCGAAAAATAGAAAAAAGGGTACGCGTCCTCAGCCTCAGTTCGAGAATCTCTCTTCCTCAGCCTCAGTTCGAGAAGATCGTGGAGAACAACACCACCAACAAACAGATCTCATCCCCCACCGCCACCGCCGCCACCCTCCGCCTCTTCTTCCAAGACTGCTTCATCGGCGGCTGCGGCGCCTCCGTTCTCGTCTCCTCCACCCGATTCAGCAAATGTACCCATTGGAAAGAGAGAACAACAAGAGAAGATCGATCGAAGTGATTTTTATGGTTTTTGATTTGGTTGGTGTGCAGATTGATCTTGTTTATATATATGATAATGAATCTTGAGATCTTGGTTTATAATTAGGCAAAATGTTATGTGGGGATTAAGGAATTGTGAAGTAATGTGGGGTATGAAATCATGACATTAATAACTAAGCACGAGTGTTCCTGATGTTCCCCATCAAGGGAAGTAGATGAATGTAGATGGAAATGACCCACTAGTTAAGGATTCATCTCTCAAGAAACACATAAGATTTGCTCTGTTTTTTTCTTCAGGTATAGTTCAGAATGAATATTTGATACAAGTATTAGTATCAGCTAATACTTTTATGGAGAAACACTAATACATTTTATAAGAAAAACTAATACTTTGCAGGAGCACTACTAAAATACTCTCTAAGAAATTACTAATACTTTTTCGAGAAACTACTAATACTTTTCCGAGGGACAAGTAACACATTTCGAGAGAAAAATTTAATTATATTTAGGGAAACTACTAAAATACTCTCCAAGGAACTACTAATACTTTTTCGAAGAACTACTAATACTTTTTTAAGGGACTGCTAATACATTTCGGGAGTATATTCATGAGAAATATTAAAAAAACTCTTCAGGGAACTACTAATACATTCCAGAAGAACTGCTAATATATTTTAGAATGATGGCTAATACTTTTCAGAAGGACTGTTAATACATTTCAGGAGAAAAATTTAATTATATTCAGGGAAACTACTAAAATACTCTCTAGGGAATTACGAATATTTTTTCGAGGAACTACTAATACATTTTTGAGGGACTGCTAATACATTTCAGGAGTATATTTAGGAGAAATACTAAAATTCTCTTCAGGGAACTACTAATACATTTCAGAACAACTGCTAATACTTTTTAGAAGGACGTCTAATACTTTTCAGAAGGACTGTTAATATCGGTGATCCCTGAAAACTACTAAAACACCACTGCTAATATTACTGAAATGCCATCGGATCTGCGAGTGGATCCGTTTAACTCCAGGACCGTTAAACGGTCTGAAAAACGGTCTGACAGACGTTTTTGTCATAATATAAAATTAGGACAAAAAATCAGCTTCATGAGGACGAACACATAGTTCTTTTTATAGTTGGAACTTATTTTGATATTTTGCTCCTAAAAGAGTACACAATCCTCCACTTTATATCCTCCCCCACCCCCCAACAAAAAAAAAAATTAAAAATTAAGTAAATACAAAACAAAGAACCAATTTTTATAAACACAATACTAATATTACACTTCAAAGAAAAAGAAAAGCACCAACTATTAGAACTTTAGAAGTGATTTGGAAATTATTGAATTATATATCTTATTTTATCATATAAAATAATTATTTATTTTAATACTTAGATACAAAATTTTTTCCCAAAAAGAACATTGTGTCCCTACCTATTAAAATCTTCCACCAAACTCATTCAAAACTTAACTGACGTGTCACTACCCATCTTGTAAATCCAAATCTCATCATCCCACTTATTCCAAGAAAATTTATTACAAAAAACTCTTATTAAAATGAAATACAAAAAAGAATAAAAATGAAACAAAAAACAAAACAAAATTAGAAACTCTCTGACTTAACAAGTTTTCCTCCCATTTGTACCATTTGGCGACTCTTGTTTTGTTTTTTCAATGGTGACCCCCTTCACCTTCTTCTTCTTTCTTGAAACATTTCAGCGCACGCAATATTTTGTTTTGTGTGTTTTCTTAAGACATCTGATATTCTGATGTAATAATATTTGTATATTTTTTCCAGTTGCTTTTATATAGGGTGGCTAATTTTTAGCGTGGGTGCTTATATATATATTTATATATATATGGGGGCACATTCGAATAATGTACAAGGGAATATGCTGTCCACGCAACTGTTGTTCAACGTCCACCCTTTGGCGGTTTACTGCTTGTATGAGTGTTCTTCGCATGTGGGTATGTCTTTTCAGTTTTCGAATTCGTGATTAGCCAACTTTCTTGAGCTGGATTTCTTTTCTAATACGGATTTTTCCCATTGATGATTTATTATTTTTATATTTGTATCTTAAAATTGATTATTTGATTGGTGTGCCCTATATAGAATTGATTTATCTGTTTTTTTATTGGAATCTTTTAAATCTCTCAGGGCAGTATTCTCTTGCCAATCATATTGGGTTCTGAAAGTTTTGACCTTTATTCCGTTTCTTGATCTGGGCTGTCAGAATTCAAACTGTTTGATAAAAAGCCGAGGAGGAGAAAATATGAGGATGATTTGAATTCTTGATTGGATTAGGCTATGGATTTTGTATTCTGACAACATTGAAATTTCTGTTGGTGGGGAAAATCAAAATTGTTAGTTATTCTTTAATTATTTCAAGATGCAAGCTGTGGGAGGCTAGGTAGCTACATTAGTAGAAGCGTGTATACCGTCTCCGGCCCGTTTCATCCGTTTGGCGGTGCGGTGGATATAATCGTCGTGGAGCAACCCGATGGAAGTTATAAGTCTTCGCCTTGGTATGTGCGGTTTGGGAAATTTCAGGGCGTATTAAAGACGAGAGAGAAGATGGTGAGCATTAGTGTCAATGGCGTCGAAGCAGATTTTCAAATGTACTTAAATCATAAAGGTGAAGCTGTCTTCTTGAAGGAGGTTGATGAAGAAAATGGTGAGTCTGTATATTCTCCTCCTTCCTCTTCTGGCGAAGATACGGACAAGCAACCTGGAAAAAGGTTGCCATTGAAATCAAAAAGTTGTAATTACGATTCTAATTGGTCCGAATCAAATAACAACGAAATAAAGGCTGTGACTAGGGCTAATTCTCGCCGGTCTCAGATTTTAGGTCTTGTTTTCTGGAGGAGATCAACGGAAGAGAAAGGTGAAGAAAATGCGTCTGATGTTGTTAGGACAGAATCTTTGGAGCGTGCTGAGATTGCAGCTGACCTATTGGACTTGAAGTGGTCTACTAATCTTGCTTCACCCAGGTGCAAGAAAGATAATAACGCTTCACGGTTTTCTGCTGTAGATGCATCGAAAGATGAAAATTTGCCGGTTGATGGTTGTGGTTATGATGAAACAGGTCTTATTTCTCGTTTGAGTTATCAGGAACAAGAGACTGTTGAGGAAAATGCCGCTGAAATGAAATATTACGTTGTTGAAACAGCCACTTCAGTTGAAAGTGTCGACGAAGATAATAATTTGTCAAATTCGGAAAAACTGATGACTAATGATGTGAGTGTAGTCTCTGAGGTTGCAAAATCCGATTCACAAATTCAAGACTCTGTCGAGAAGCTTAATGATTTGTCAGACTCTGTTCAGAATATGACTCAGTCAATATATGATTTTCAAGAACCGTTAGACATCCAACAATGTATAGCAAAAGGGAACCAGTTCAGTTTTGTTCATGAAGAAAGGATATCTGTCAATGGAGGACCTACAAATGTCGCTTCGGAAAGTATTGTCACTGAATATTCTGAATTAGTTTCGCTTCACCAATCAAATGATTCGCATAAGGACATCGACTCACAGAGTGTTACAACCGCCTCTAGTTTGGGCTACTTAACTTGTTCACCCGTAGAAGAACAGATTGTTTTGGGGGAAGATGAAGCAAGCAAACATGGATCCTCTGTGGGGCCTCTTTGTAATCCCCCAATTTCAATTTGTGATATCCTAGAATCAAGAATCTCAGAGGAAGAGCAGCTACTGTTTGGTGACCTCGATGACTTTGGTTCGACCGATGCTAAACAGTTGGAGTTCAGGCAAGCAGATCATGAGAGAAAAGAAACTGATTCCTCATTTTCATCAAAAGTTGCTGACGGAGTTAATGAGTCCAGTGATGCAAAATGTTTCTCCAATTTTCATTAGACCAGTCTGTTATAACTGACTATATAAATGATGATAATCTACTGGGGAGAAGGTTACGATCCATATCTAGTGATGTTTGCATTAACAAAGCTGATGTTCACTCCAAGGAACTCACAAGAATGGTGAGATCATTGCCCAGTATGGGACCTCTCAGTAATAATCTTGAAGCAAGCGATCGGGGTCATTCTTTCAACCCTTCATTGTATCCAGGTGTGGATTCATGTACAGATAACCATCAAACACCTAGTGATCAAACGTCTGAGGATGTTAAAATTCCACAAGAGAGCGAAGAGGGACATGCTAACCCGCCCATTGGTAAGAGAATTCATTTAAATGGACGAATGTTGATCTAGATGAATTTTTTTATGTTATTTTAGCTGGCAAATGGTATAGTTAGGTGTAGCCATCTGATACTTGTTATTCTTTTGGATGTTTAACACGTGCTGATTATGCTTTAAAGGGAAGCAGCTATTGTTGTTATGGATATTATGATTATCTCTTTTATTTGTTCAACATTTATGGTAAAGTCTATTTTATGGTTGTTCTGTTCTTTACTTTTTATATTCCAATCGGCAATTAACGTGACTGTAGTTTGTAGAAGCTTTACTAATCTATGTCTAGAAATAGCCAAGTAGGTCATAAGTACACTGTTCTCTCACACTGAGATACACCTTGGGGATTTGCTTAGTTCACAATGGATAATGCTGGTGTTCTCATATTTTGGTCTCTTTTAATTTAAGGAGTTGACTTTCAGGAATTTGGGATGTTGTCTGCTCTTCACTTCTATACGAACTCTTATAAGATTAATATCCGAGAACAGTCTCGCTTTTTGGAATCATATATGGGTATATAGACTATCTAGTTAAGTTAGTTGAACAATTTGACAAGCGATCAACTAAGTTGTGAGCTTGTTACCGACAATCTATTACCATTTTGAATTTTCCACCAAAAACCGTGAAAACACTCTCAAGTTCCATGTCCTTTAATCTCAGGTTAAAGTGGGGTTTCCAACTCAATGTCCACATATCAACTTTATATTGTCCATCCTTGTTTATTTACGGGAATATTTTCCACCAGAATAAAAGCAAACCTTGTGAAATCCATGAGCAAGTAATAAAGTTCATACTTTTACTAATTGAAGGTATGTGAAGAACCTGCTTGGACGTTTGATGCTGAAAATTTAGATGAGGAGTCTTACTTGTGCGTTTAGTCAAAAATGTACTCTGCAATGATATTCTTTTATCTCGTGAAATTAATCTGTTCAGATCTTCAAGTGTTTATTGTGTCTCGTGCAAATTTGAACTAGAAAATATTATCAATGTTGACTATTAGAAGTCTTTCAGGTAATCCTCCTAGACCCATTGATTCTTTAAGAGGAAGCCGAAGAAGTTGGCCCTTCTTTAAGAGATCAACGAGCATGAAAGTTTCTCACATAGAGACGAATGGCATCGAAAATCCTAATGCAATAGAGACCCTAAATAACTCTAGTGATTTGGAGGGGAGGAAAGATGTGGTCAAAGTGAAGGCAAACAAGAAGATAATAAGAACACTTATTCCAACATCTGAACAGCTGGCATCCTTAAATTTAAAAGAAGGGAAGAATATGGTGGTATTCACCTTCCAAACTGCAATGCTGGGCAAGCAACAGGTTACTCTTGTTTTCATTATTTCATGAAAAGTCACTTTAAAGCGTGTTTACCTCCCGATTACCTTTTCTTGTCTATTTTTTCTGATCTCACATGGCTATCTATATGTTTGTCATATGTACTGACTTGAAGTTTACACATCAAGGTTGACGCCCGAATTTTTATGTGGAGATGGGACACTCGAATTGTGATCTCTGATGTTGATGGGACGATTACTCGGTATTTTTTGTATTGCTTTATCTCCAATGACCTTGTAACATCCATTTTATGTTTCTTTTGAATTTGTCAAATGTTTGAAATCATTCATGCCTGTGCCATTGTATAAAATTCCATCAGAAGCATTCTCTTTGGTTCAATATGTGTATGCTGTCCTGCTCTGGCTCATTCCTATTGATTGTTCGTGTGCAGGTCAGATCTTCTAGGTCAGGTCATGCCATTGGTTGGTATGGATTGGTCGCAAATGGGTGTTGCAAATCTCTTCTCAGCTATCAAGGTCAATTAAATTATATTAGTTGAAAATAAATTGTCATTTCAACATTTGATTTTTTTGGGATAATTACGAAAACCCCCTTGACATTTGGACTAATTACAAAAAACCTAGAGATGTCTCAAAATTACAAAATACCCCATCAGGTTTGATCATGTCTTAAATTTAAGGGGGTAATTGTAAACTAAATGTCAGGGGGATTTTTGAAATATTTTTTGCTTATGAAGGGGGAAAATGTAAGATGGAATTAGACCTCAAGGGAGTTTTTGCAATTTTCAAAAACCTCTGGGTTTTTTCGTAACTAGCCACAACTTCATTTTTTTGTAATTATCCATGGTGAAACAAACGGATCACCCTGAGATGATAATTTCATATAACATTTCTTTGTGCGGTACCAATCTCCATCGTATTTTTTCATTAGTTTTCTATTGTGCATGTCTTGGTTAATAATAATTTATTGATTATAGAGAATACAGATGAAGAACGTTTCATACCGTGCATGCTTTTATCTAATAAAATGGTCTTGAAGATAATACGTGCATGGATGCTTGATCTTTTTTGGGTTTTGTGTGTTGCAGGAGAATGGATATCAGTTCCTTTTCCTTAGTGCACGCTCAATTGCTCAGTCCTTTCATACCCGACAGCTCCTTTTTAATATCAAACAGGTATTTTTTAGTGTTAAAGCCCTTCAACTACTTGAGGAAAACATCCTATATTGAAGTTACTATTTGCTTGGTCGAAATAGAGATAATTACAAAAAGTACCGTTGAGGTTTTGATTTAGTGTTAAAATTAAGGGGTAAACTGTAATATTTTATAAATATGAGGGGGGCTTTGAAATGTCTTTTGCTAATGAAGGGAGAAAATGTTAGACGAAATAAAACCTTTGGGTTTTGTAATTTTGAAAGTTAGTTGGGTTTTTTCTGTAATTAGGCCAAACCTCAAGGGTACTTTTTTTAATTAACCCGTCAAAATATAACTTCTTAGTTCTCTTTCGTGTTTCACCCTGTCTCAGTTTTGTGATATATTGTGAACATATCAATAGTGGAGAAGCATTTATTGCTTACGTAAAATGTGAAAAATTAAGATTCTCTTAATATCTTTCATGTGTTTCACTTGTGTTGCTGTATGCATGCCCTTTAATGGGGTTCATTGTTCTTTCAGGATGGAAAAGCCTTACCAGATGGACCTGTCGTCATCTCCCCAGATGGCCTCTTTCCTTCTTTATTCCGAGAAGGTCAGTGATTACGTCCATGTTCTGTTACTTTTTTGCATACAACTATCTCTTTTTACGATGCATTTATATTCGGGATAATTATAACAACTACCCCTGGGGTTTGGGGTAACTACAAATATACCCAGAGAAGTTTCAAAATTACCCCGAGGTTCGATCCTGCCTTAATTTTAAGGGGTTAACTGTAATATTTCTATAAATGTAAGGTGGAATTTTGAAACTTTTTTTCTTATGAAGGGGAATATTGTAAGATGGAATCAAACCCCAAGGGTTATTTTTTGTAATTTTTTGAAACTTCTATGGTTTTTTTTATAATTACCCCAAATCTCAGGGGTAGTTTTTGTAATTATCCCTTTATATTTTGTGAATCTGGAGCAGTATCTTAGTTATGTCTTGATTTATAGTAGGCTGCTTATAATTAAGCTATCAATGACTTCTTACCTAAAAGGACTTTATTAAGAGGGTGTTTGGATAAGCTTATTTAAAAGATCTTGTAAGATCTTGCATCTTCTTGAAGTGTTTGGATAAAATAACATGAACGAGATTATAAGATGTTAGTAATGACATTTTTGTAACTCAAATGACCAAAGTGAAAGGTGGTTGTTAAAATAAGATCTTATTTTGAAAATATGGTGGGATCCCCAACTTTTTTAAAAGGAGCTTATATGCTCCTAACATCTTATTTTGGGAACTCATAAGATCTTTTTAAAAATAAACTTTACAAAACACTTTTAGAGACCTTATAAGCTCACCCAAACACCCTCTAAGTACCTACTCTTAAAAAACCCCATTTTCTTTCGGTAAAATTCATACTTTACTCATTGCACGTCTTGTGGTCCAATAATTTCCATACAAACTACAGAGTTTACTCTTGATTGAGCTGTGAGAAAAAGTGGAAGCAATCCTTCATAAGTGTGAAATTTTCTCGGGGGTTTTTCACAATCTTGACTGCTAATAAACAGTTCGAGTGTTGCGCAAGATGAACTTTGCTCTACATGTCTTATGGGATGGATAGTTTCCTCAAATTATTCATGTATGGCTAATTGAGGATCTCTCGGCACTTTGATTTTGCAGTTGTTAGAAGAGCTCCGCACGAATTCAAAATTGCTTGCTTGGAGGTTCGTTACCTTATTTTTCTTTTTTCGCATTCCAATTTACTTAGATTCTTGCCAAACAGTGTATATTTTCCTTTCGACTCCCCTACTACAACAGTTACCATTGGCGTAGCTGGGGGAGGGGCCAACCCCCCCCCCCTAAAAAAAAACTTATTTAATTTTTATATGGTTTTTCTTTTAATTTTTTATCTGGCCCACCCCAATTTCGTGTATCGGCCCACCCCTTTTTTTCCAGGCTAAGCCATTGGCAGTTACCAATTTGGTGCTTGAATTCCATTTAGTTATAGCTTTGTTATTATTATTATTATTGCTATTATTATTATTATTATTTATTATTATTATTATTTATTTTTTTACACAGTATAAGTCCGACTTATATAAAGGACAACCTGATAACCAACTCCCGTAAACCCCGGAAAAAGTAAACAAGTCTTTAAGAGATCTTATAGATGAGTGTATGATATAAATGTAATCAATCCTGAGCCCTTGAGCTGTTTCAAGAAA
Source organism: Rehmannia glutinosa (assembly GCA_016081115.2). Classification (NCBI taxonomy): domain Eukaryota; kingdom Viridiplantae; phylum Streptophyta; class Magnoliopsida; order Lamiales; family Orobanchaceae; genus Rehmannia; species Rehmannia glutinosa. The sequence continues at coordinate 32,521 of JABTTQ020000610.1, read as the reverse complement.
CCACATAACCAAAATAAATAGGATTTTTTATAAATAGAAATGATAGAAGAAATTAATCTCAGGAATTTTGACATTAAAAATTGAAGTAGAGTCAGACCTTTCGTTCGTCACAAATTAATGTAAAAGATTATTATTTTCTTTTACCTATAGTACCAAAACTTAAAATAAGAATTAGCCCCTCTAAATAATAGCATGTTCCAACAGTCAATGTATGTATGCCCATTAGAAAGAAAAATGCATCTGTTTTAACGTTAAGGACATGAAAGGAAGTTACGAGTACTGATTATATCTGTTATCTGTTTTCAGTCGGAAGGAGGAGAATAATCTGATTTTCTCTTTAATTTCCAGGACATAAAGGCATTATTTCCTGCTGATACAAATCCATTTTATGCTGGCTTTGGAAACAGAGACACTGATGAGTTTAGCTATCTTAAGGTTGGAATTCCAAGGGGAAAAATATTTATCATAAACCCTAAGGTATGTGAGAAATGTTATTTATATTGTAAAAGGGCTCTCCAAGTGTGAGGTGGTTTTCTCAAATCTCTATGAAAATATCTACAGGGCGAGATTGTTGTAAACCGCCGTGTTGACACCAAATCATACTTGTCTCTTCATGCCCTTGTGCATGGCATGTTTCCCACCATGTCATGTTCTGAACAGGTTTGTTTTCCGAATTTTGATGATATATTTTATCAGGGTATTTAGCTACTTGTTTGATTGGAAGCATTAGATTCAGTCAGATTTTAAAAAATTACCCAAAATATGTTATTGACTTGCATCATTTATTCCTCAGTGCAATTTTCTGTTCTTAATAAAAAAAAGAAAAGGAAAAAAGGAATGGCTTGCACGCCAGTGGCATGCCTCATTTTCCGAGTGTGGTATTCTTTCCGTTTTTCAATTTCAGTTATTGTCAAAAGTGAATTGCTGTCTATTAGGGTTTCCTAAGTCCGTTGCGTGTGTCATTTTTAGGGAGTGTTTGCAAACACTTCTCTTAAGCGATTTATTGTAGCAGAAGTTAAAAGTGGTTGATAAACACAAGTTCGTAGTGTTTGCAAATAAAAAGAGTCAAAAATGTCCTTTTTATTAGTAGGCCAATATAATATTTCTAAGAAAGACACTAGAAATAAATGAAAATATGGCCTTTGGCTATAAACATTGGCGTGATATGATCGATATAGTCGACCCCACATAGTGGAAAATATGCTTAGTTTGTTGTTGTAGAAATATACCAAAAGCCCATTTCCAAAATTAGAAGCACCCACCCAACTTTTAGATTTTGATTAAATGAAGCAGAAGTAAAAGCAAAAGCTTACATTTGCAAACACTAAAAATGATCTTTTTTTTCTTCCTAGCTAAAAGCTAAGAATCACTTTTTTTTAAAGTGTTTGCAGACACTCTCTTAATGTCCTAACGTGAATCAACTTCAAACTTGCAAGTTGTGAGGGAGGGGGTAACCAACAAAAAGGAATGCAATTCTAGCCTTATTTACATCAATATATTCTTGCAATCCTGAAATTGTATCAACACATCAATTAATTGACACTATAAAATTGATGAATCTTGAAATTGTATCTGTTCTTACTTCATGGGCAATATTTAACTGGTCTATTTTGGTTTCAGGAAGATTTTAATTCATGGAATTTCTGGAAACTTCCACCCCCTATTATTGACCTTTGAAGGTCGAGTAATTTGAAGGAAGGCAATATCTTCAAGGACAGAAGTGTTGAGGTAACTTCCAGTTGCTGCGTAGTAATTATTTATTTCATTTTCAGGAAAATAGTCTTACAGAATGTTTTGTGTCTGATAAAAAGAAAGGACTATTGATGAAAGAGATTTGATGTTTATACGAGCAATATTATTCATGAAGAACTAGTTACAAACTATCTATGCCATAGATTTCTGTCACCCCAGATAACAAAAAATGAAGCTCTGGTTTTTTTATTTTATTTTATTTTATTTTTTCTGATGTGCAGGGCATTGGCGGAACAGAGAGCTCCATCCTCAAGCATGTTTACTAAATTCAATTGTTGTTGAATGGCTCGTATCCTTGTACAAAATTCACCATATAATGGGACAGGTTATTTTTTTCGTCCCTGCTGGCCTCAAGAGCCAGCCATATATACTGTTCTTTTGTTTGACGCAGCCATATTACAAACTTTTGGTCAATACTGATTGCTTGGAGCAATGTAATATGTAATGTTGTTGTGAAACGATAGAATATTACCATGAAATTTCATCATGTCAAATTTTGTAAATTGTAAGTTTTAGAACACAGTTTCTATTGTGATAAAAGTAGTTCCAGAGTTTCATATAAATGTTGAGTAGAGATTCTACAAGACGGGTTCATAAGTGTTTACAGTACTAATTGATCTCTTCTAATTGATCCATTTGATTTTTCTCTTTATCTTTCTATCTTTGGTACGTATTATTTTACTTAAAAAAGAGTCGGATACTGGATTACTGCTAAGATAAGTGCAGATGTGTCTGAAAGAAGTTTGTATCGACCGACTTCACAGCATGATTGCTTTTCCATTTTTGCCCTCCTGTAGCACAGATGGCCGCGCGGAGCTCCTCCATGCTTATCCGCCCGTCTTTTTCGGCATCAAATATCATCCGCCGTTTCTTGAACTCTTCTATAGACACTTCAAGTTGCCATCTCTACCAGGTATGTAACAAGGAAAAATTTATTGTAAGCCCCTTTATGTGGAGTAGTAGTATTGATTCTGGGTTAGTTACAAAAAAGGGATTATTACAAAAACTACCCCTGAGGTTTGGGTTAATTGCAAAAAACCCAGAGGTTTTTTTTCGTAATTTTCAAACATATCTGGGTTTCTTTTTTTTTTATAACTAACCAACACCTCAGGGTAGTTTTTGTAGTTATCTCTTACAAATTTACATATGATGTTCAGTCTTATTACAAAAAATCAAACTATTTATTAAAATCACGAATACTCTCTTGCTATGTTACTATTTTACAAATAGTACCCTCAATAGGAGGGTTATTTGTCAAGTAAATACATACTTGAGCGCGGTGTAAATACATACTTCAGCGGGGTATTTGTAATACACTAAGGGAGTATTTCTAATTTTGAAAGATAATTGGGTGTTTTTTGTAATTAAGCCAAACTTTAGGTACGATTTTTGTAGTTTACCTTATTTCTTAGAGATGCAGATGAGACGTAAGAGGGTATATTGATAATGACTTCAAATTTAATAGCTCCTTTTTCTTTGGAATATTATTTTCATGTAACGGAATTCGTGTTAACTTAGTTGTTAAATTCGTACAACTTTCTTTGGGAATCAGAATACATTGCCGTCCCCAATGTGGCAATGAGTACCAGTTGTTTCTCGATTTACTTCAAGTCAATTTCGATATTAAATACTTTTAACTATACAATCCACGAAATTCATATAATTTGACATTCTAACCTAATCTCTTTATTCTACTAATTTGTGTGGAAAATTGGATGATCATGTGAGATCATGGGGGAATATTAGAATCGAGGTCTCAAAAATGGATAGCCAATTGGAAATTGACAAAATGCTAGCTTCAAAGAATTATGTTTCAAGCTTATATTCTTGGATAAGCTCGGATAATTTGGAAAATTCTTTATAGGTAGATTTTGAATAGGAGTATAGGATGCAAAAGAACCAATTCTTTCTTGAGCTATTTTGAGCTCGAATTTTGTATGATTTAAATTAATAGTTTGACTTTAATTTTAATTTTATACGTTTACATATGATAAATGTAGAAATATTTAAAAAAAATTATTTATTTGAATAAAATTATAGATTTCATATGATATATTAAGCATTTGAGAGAGATATTTTTATTTTGTAATAAATTGAAGAAATGATTTAATTTATAAATAATATTTATTAAGCTTGTTTATACTCAGTTAAGCTAGAAAAAGCTCGCGAACCATCAATATATTCGATAAATTAAGTTTGAGATTGACTCGATTAAAAACGAGTTAAGCTCAAACTTTCAAAAGCTCAGCTCGACTCAACTCGGTTCGAATTACAACCCTAATTATGAAACGAAAAAATTTGCTTAGTTGACTAAGGTTTGCACTTATACTTGTAAGTTGTAACATGCCGTTTGCAATTCATGAAAACATGAGAAAAATAATAATATCACATTTCGGACCAATCCTTGGCTTGCGATAATGGACTTAAGCCCATAATTAGGTGGTCGACCTTTGAAATATTCCTGTAAACATTGGATTGCTTATATGGACAAACCTCCATTATTGTGGAATCTATCCTTGCGCAGTGGGATGCTATCCGACCAGATTGGATAGGCCACTTTGCACCATTATTGTTTTTATGTTACCTCTTTTTTATCTAAAGTTCTTTTGGGGAGTTTTTTTGGACAATTCAAACACTTGTTTTATGAGATTAATTTTGTGTTTCAATAGTATAAACTTGTCTTGTCACTGCGGTTGACCCATACCCTTCTCTTACTATCCCTACTGTTAAAAAAAAAAAAAAATACTATCTAATTATTGTTGTCAACCAACATCTGAGCAAGAAGAAGAGAGGGAGACACATGGTAGGGCGTCCCACCCCATGAGCTTTTGCAAAATCTCACCGATGACTATGTTGGTCAATCAAACTATAGGTTTATTCTTATTGCGCCACTATTCTTGGGTTTTTTTCCCATTTTCCTGGCGCGCTGTTTCTTTCTTTTGGGATTTTTTTTCCTTTCCTTTTCAGGTTTTTCCCGAGGTGGGTTTTACCTTGGGAGATTTTAACGAGGCCCCAACCATTCACCATATGGTCGGCTTGTGACCATTTTGATCTTGACAGTTTTTCCAGGAAGATTTTCGTTTATGACATTATTTCCAGGCTTATATTTGGTTACCTGATCAGTCTGTGATCAGGACAACTCTATTTTCATTTTTTATAATATTTCGCATTTATTCAAAAAAATTATTATTGTCAACCAAATTGTGGTTCGTACTCCAAATATCAAATATCAGGGTTTTTTAATTGAATATTGTAGATGAGGGAAATTATTACACAAATATAGTAGAAATGAGAGGTTTTAAAAAAATAAAGGTGGTCGTTGATGGCATCAACGACTAAAGCTTAGTCATTGATGGCTTAGTCGTTGATGCCATCAACGACTAGATTCAATTTTTTTTTTTAAAATTACAACCCAGTCGTTACTTCAAGTAACGACTGGGAATTTTTTATTTTTTTTTAAAAAATTGATCCAGAGTAACGACTGAGGGGAAATTAAAAAAAAAAGAACTGAATTCTGCTTATACAAATCGGTCTCTTACCAATTTTGATCTTCAGCTTACACACTTTCACAGTTTGAAAATAATGGTATATTAAATTAATAATAAATAAATTAAAAACAGGAAACTTAGCTGGCCCTGGTTTATAGAAATTTTATTTAAGCACTTTTATGGAGAGGATGATATATGCTGGAGAAGCATTTATTTACTTGATTGAGACACTGACAGCCAACGGTGGAACAGACGGGCCGATATAGGCTGCAAACGAGTCGAACCGAGCCGAACAGGAATATGCTCGAGTTCGGTTCGTTTAGTTTTTGGATCGGCTCGAGTTCGATTAGAACTTTCATAATTGAGTTCGAGCTCGACTCGTTTGAAAATTATTAGGTTCGCGAAGAGTTCGAGCTCGGCTCGTTAAAAGCTCGTTTAATAATTCAACGAGCTTAGCTCGAGTTCGGCTCATAAAAGGCTCATTTAAGCTTCAATGAGCTTAGCTCGAGCTCGGTTCGCAAAAGGCTCGTTTAAGCTTTAACGAGTTTAGCTCGAGCTCGGCTCGTAAAAGGCTCGTTATATGCTCGAATTTGAGCTCGTTATAATTATTTTTTGAAAAAACAAAATTCACTAATGGTAAAATATATATATATATATATATATATATAAAATGATGTTAAAATAGTCAAGAATTACTAATGATTATATAAGTAGAATTATGTGTGTGTTTGTTTTTATATTGATATATATATATATATATATATATATATATATTTACAAACACAAAAACTCCTGTCAGACCGTCTAACGGGTTTGACCTGTTAGACGGATCTGACCCACGGATCCGGTGGCATTTCCGTAATATTAGCAGGAATGTTTTATTAGTTTTAAGGGAGCACATGTATTATCAGTCCTTCTGAAATGTATTAGTCATCCTTCTAAAAAGTATTAGCAGTTTTTCTGAAATGTATTATTAGTTTCCTGAAGAGTTTTTTTATTATTTCTCCTGAATATACTCTCGAAATATATTAGCAATCCCTCAAAAAAGTATTAGTAGTTCATCGAAAAAGTATTAGTAGTTCCTTGAAATAAATTAAATTTTTCTCACGAAATGTATTAAAAGTCCTTCTGAAAAGTATTAGTCGTCCTTCTAAAAAGTACTAGCAGTTCTTTTGAAATGTATTAGTATTTCCTTGAAGAGTTTTTTTAGTATTTTTCTCATGAATATACTCCCGAAATGTATTAGTCGTCCTTCTAAAAAGTATTAACAGCTCTTCTAAAATGTATTAGCTGTTTCCCTGAATATAATTAAATTTTTATCCCAAAATATATTAACAGTCATTCTGAAAAGTATTAGCCGTCCTTCTAAAAAGTATTACCAGTTCTTTTAAAATGTATTAGTAGTTCCCTTGAATATAATTAAATTTTTCTCCCGAAATGTATTAACAGTCTTTCTAAAAAGTATTAGTCGTCCTTCTAAAAAGTATTAGCAGTTCTTCTTAAATGTATTAGTTGTTCCTCGGAAAAGTATTAATAGTTTCTCGAAAAAGTATTAGCAATCTCACTGAAAGAAAAAATTAGTTATTCCACTAAAAAGTATTAGTAGTTACACATAAAAGTATTATCAAACTCACTAAAAAGTATTAGCACCAATGAAGATATATACTAGTTTCTTTTACACCGGTGAAGATGCTTCCTTGACTCCTCTGCCCCAACCCATTCTAGCACAAATTTTGTCGACAACATTTGGGTTTCCAGTGCAAAACAAATTATACGCGTGGCGAAATATTGGCCATGCTAAGATGGCAGAAGGGTCCAAATTACAAGAAGCACAACCAAACGCTGGTGTGGTAGAAAGATCGAATACAGACAGATTGCTGAAAGAAGTCCAGATGCAAGAGCAGCACGTCGTAAAAATATCTTAAAGCATTTGCTTCCGTTAGATGTCGTTTGTTTCAGTTCCTCGGTTATTAGTCAATAAAAGCAAGTGGGTTGGTTGCGGGTCGGGTAAAATAGACCCGTCTAACGGATTAGATCCGTTAGACCGTCTAACAGGAGACTAACTCATTTACAAAATATTGTGGGATTCCTACTGAAGTTCACTTAAAATTGATGTATACACAAACAATTGTTTTTAAATAATTAACAAGTACATAATAAGACTAATAAATAATATATCACACAATATCATAAATAATTAATTCAGTGTATCAGATTGTATAACAGATTGATTAGGCTCTTTATTTGTAAGATTAGATTAGGATTAGAATTGATCTTATGCAGATTTATTTTTATATTGATTGATACTCCTTATGTAAACTAATCTCCTATATATATGTAACTTTAGACCATGAATTATATAGAATAAATCCATCTTTTGATGTCAACTACAATCTTCATTGTATTTCCTCAATATGGTACCAGAGCTACAAACTCAAACGAGTGAAACAATAATGGCCACCACTTCAAACACCTAATCCACTACCACCCTACCTACTCTTTGCTCAACCAACAATTGTCAACCCATTTGATTCTCAAAACCAAGTAATTGCCATTAATGCAAAGAGCTCAAACACCAATTAAACTCACCACTACAAAATTTTCGGCATGGCGCCTCCAATTTCAAAGTCTCATTTATCGGCTACAACCTATTAAAATATGTTGATGGTTCATATCCTTGTCCTCCGTCTACTATTACCTCAAGCACTGGTATTACAACTAATCCGAACACATCGTTTGGGTTCGACAGGATCAACTACTTCTCAATGCTATTGTGGGCTCAATTTCACCAGATCTGGTGCACTTCATCTCCACGGCAAAAACCGCCAGAGATGCATGGCTTACTATTCACAATACATATGCCAAGACCTCTAGAGGACGCATTATTCAATTAAAAAGTTATCTCCGTACTCTCGATAAGGGCAATGAAAGCATCTCCTCCTATATGCAGCGTGTAAAACGATATGTTGATGAACTTTCCCTCATGAATGTTCCTATTGATCCTGAAGATCTCACTCTTGATATACTTCGTGGTCTTGGTGAAGGCTATAGTGGTTTGTCTGATGCAGTTGCTGCAAGGGAAACACCAATAACATTTGATGAGTTACATGAAAAGCTTGTTGTTCGTGAAGCCCAACTCGAGAACGGACAACAAAAACCATCCTCATTGCCCATCACAGCGAATGTTGCTAAAAAGTCACCTTACACTCCTCGTCAACCAGTCAATCATAATCGGAACCAAGAACATGCTCGCTCTGTCTTCAATCCATTCCAACGTAAATTAAGCGCCCGCTAGCCTTCCGTCCGTACAAAGGTTATTGTCAACTTTGTGGAACTCAAGGTCATTCTACAAAACGCTGTACCCAATTCAAGCATATTCCTTGGCAAACTACCAGCACCTCTCACCAACAATCTTCTCACCCACAAAATAAATACCCGCGTGCCAACTCTGCAACTCAACCTTCTCCTAATTCATCCGAATGGTTACTTGATTCCGGTGCCTCTCATCATGTCACCACAGACTTATAGAATTTATCCATGCACAATGATTATCTCGGTCCCGATGACATTCAAATTGGCGATGGATCAGGTCTAAAAATTACTCATACTGGTTTGACTTCATTACCTTACCCTAATGGTTCATTGAAATTATCTAATGTCCTTTGTGTCCCACACATGAAAAAGAATTTGATATCTGTCTCAAAACTTTGTTGTTCTAATAATGTCATTATAGAGTTCTCACCATTGGGGTTTCTTGTGAAGGATTTGAAGACCGGAGCTCCCATCCTGCGAGGACCTAGGTTAAAGATGGCGTTTATGAGTGGCCAAGACCTTTGTCTATTAGAAGATCCCCTGTTACTTTTCTTCCATCAAATCAACTCTCAACACTTGGCATTCTCGTCTAGGTCACCCGTCCTATGAAAATTCTCAAATCTAGTGTCGTCACAAAAATTGCCTCTCTCTCCTAGTGATTATTCAACTTTCTCTTGCAATGCATGTAAATGTAATAAAAGTCACAAACCGCCATTTTCGATTCCGCTTTCAATTACATCTCCTCTTAGTCTTCTTTATTCTCGATGTATGGGGATCGCCAATTATATCTAATGAAGGGTACAAATATTATGTTTTATTTGTAGATCACTTTACAAAGTATATATGGTTATACCCTTTAAAGAAAAAGTCAGACGTTCATGCAGTATTCATTCGTTTTAAAGCTCTTGTTGAGAATTATTTTAAAACAAAAATTCAAAGATTATATTCTGATAATGGTGGAGAATACGAAGCTTTGTCCTCATTTCTAGCTGAAAATGGCACCACACGTCTCACAACTCCACCTCATACTCCTGAGCACAATGGTTATGCCGAACGTCGTCATCGGCACATTCTTGAAACAAGTCTCACACTACTTCATCATGCTTCTATTCCACTCTCCTTCTGGCCACAAGCTTTTTCAACTGCAGTCTATCTCATTAACAGAATGCCAAAAGTAAATTTGTCGCTCAAATCCTCGTATGAAGTCCTCTTTGGTCAAGCTCCAAACCTGAACAAATTACGCACTTTTGGGTGTCTATGTTATCCTTGGCTACGACCACACAAAACCAATAAAATGGAGTCACGATCCACTCCTTGTGTCTTTTTAGGATATTCATTAACTCAAAGTGCGCATCTTTGTTTCGATCGAACTACCAAGAGAGTCTACGTGTCTCGTCATGTTGTTTTTGTGGAATCCATTTTTCCATTCTCAAAAATTGAGCCAACTACTTCTGGCTGCTCCCCTACACCAGAATATATTTCCTCTTTAGCCTCAATAGATCCCACTACGAATAGCTCAATCTTTCCACTACATCATGATAAACCCCCAGGGCAATCTTCAATAGACAAAAGTCTTCAATCTCAAGTGCCTACTGAAACCTCTCCTTACAGGATGGAATGCTCTCCTCTCAACTCTACACAAGATTCACCAGCTAATGTTGAGACCCCACAACAACTAACTCCAGTCGTACAACCAGCTCATACAACTCAGAGTCAAGTATCCGTTCCAATAGTACCATTGGATTCTGTACCACATTTTCCAGTGAACCAGCATCCCATGATCACTCGATCTAAAAATAACATTCGAGTTCCTTCTACTAAGTACTCTTTAGCAGTTTGCTCCAATGTCAAACCGATCACTGAGCCAACTTGTGTAAGTCAAGCTTTGAAAGATCCAAAGTGGCGCAAAGCTATGTCAGAAGAATTCAATGCACTTATGCGTAATGGGACATGGGATTTAGTTCCCCCCGATTCCAGAAAGAATATAATTGGTTGCAAATGGATTTTTCAATTAAAAGAAAATCCGGCGGTAGTATTGACAGATACAAAGCTCGCCTAGTTGCTAAGGGATTCCATCAACGACCAGAAATCGACTTTCAGGAGACTTTCAGTCCAGTGGTAAAACCAAAGAACCATTCGTATCATTCCCGAGTATAGCTCTATCTCGTGGTTGGTCTCTACGACAACTTGATGTGAACAACGCCTTCCTCCATGGCCATCTACATGAAACTTGATCTACATGTCCCGGCCCAAGTGGTTTCATTGACAAAGAAAATCCTCACTATGTGTGTAAGTTAAAAAAGGCTATATACGGGCTTAAACAAGCCCCAAGGGCCTGGTATCTTGAGTTAAAACACTTCGTGGAATCTGTAGGTTTTGTCAACTCGAAATCAGACTCTTCCTTGTTTATCTACATTCATTCTGGGATAACAATGTATTTGCTCGTTTATGTAGATGATCTTATACTTACTGGCAGCAGTGATATTTTTCTTGCCAAGTTTGTTGAAGACCTTGCTATGCGATTCTCAATTAAAGATTTAGGTGGATTATCTTATTTCCTCGGTATAGAAGTCCTTTCAAAAGATTCTGGTTTATTTCTATCCCAACGGAAATACATCTCAGAATTATTAACTCGGGCCAAGATGAATGATGCTAATGAGGTTGGGACTCCAATGTCGCCGAATCAGGTTCCTCTTCTAAATGATGGTACTACTTTGGATGATGCAACTGAATATCGTTCTTTAGTTGGAGGTCTACAATACTTATCCATTACTCGTCCCGACATTGCCTTTTGTGTCAACAAACTATCACAGTTCATGCATCGCCCCACTACAAAACATTGGACTTCATTAAAGCGCCTACTACGTTACCTTCGAGGCACTATAGATTATGGTCTTTTCTTGAGGCGTGAGTCTCCATTACTATTACATGCCTTTTCCGACGCTGACTGGGCAGGAAATCAAGATGATCGCACCTCAACAAGTGCTTATGTCATCTTTTTTTAGGTCACAATCCCATATCTTGGAGCTCGAAAAAGCAAAAGTCTGTCGCACGGTCTTCCACAGAGGCCGAATATCGTGCCGTTAGCTCCACCGCAGCTGAAGTTATGTGGATAACCTCTCTCCTTAATGAACTACGGGTATCACTCCAGAAAAGCCGATTATCTATTATGACAATATTGAGCTACATACTTATGTGCTAATCCGCTTTTTCACTCCCGTATGAAACACATTGTAATTGATTTTCACTTTGTCCTAGGAAAAGGTTCAGGAAGGAACTCTCCGTGTGTCTCATGTGTCCTCTTCAGATCAACTAGCAGATGCTCTAACTAAACCTTTGAGTGGCCCACGCCTACATACACTTCGAAGCAAGATTGGAGTTCTACCGTCCTCCATCTTGAGGGGCCATAATAAGACTAATAAATAATATATCACACAATGTCATAAATAATTAATTCATTGTATCAGATTGTATAACAGATTGATTAGGCTCTTTATTTGTAAGATTAGATTAGGATTAGAATTGATCTTATGCAGATTTATTTTTATATTGATTGATACTCCTTATGTAAACTAATCTCCTATATATATGTAACTTTAGACCATGAATTATATAGAATAAATCCATCTTTTGATGTCAACTACAATCTTCATTGTATTTCCTCAATAGTACAGTGCCGGTTTGTCTTGTTACAGTATATACGGTTATTCTTTTTGAGAAGACGGTATATACGGTTATTTATCTCCTCATGATAAAGGAATATGAGAGTCCACGCGCCGCAGTTGAAATTCTAGTAAAATAAAGTTACTCTCCTATTTTTATGGTTCCTTTTCTTTTTTTTTCCGAAACGATAGAAATATATTCATTACTCAAATAAACTTACACTGCCAACTGGCAAATGGCCACCTTGAACATACATACATTGATACATGTCAAGGGGAGAACTCCGTACGAGAGGTAAAACCACCGTAATTCGAGGGAGCAAAACAAGAAACTACTAAAAAACAAATAAAAACTAAGAACTTCAAAGGAAACTAAACCACATCCGAAAGGAGGACTATGGCACTCCGCAAGGGAGACTACCCAACTCAAACAAATCCGGGCACGAGCTACTACACGCACTGCAAGCCTGAAATTACCGACCGCCTACGAGTTTCGCAAATCAACCGGTAAAAAGACAAAAAAAAAAAAAAAAAAAAAATCGAAAAAAAAAGGAAAAGAAAATGCCTCTCCCTCACCCGATCTTCAACCACAACCGGAACCCATCACCTACCCTACTCCAACTCTCCTCTTTGTAGCTCCGACCTTCGACTTGCCTCTACTCGATCGGAAAAACCGATCACCTCCGGATAACACAAGGGATATACCTTCATTGGCTCCATCATGAAACATGGTTGGGGAGGGGAGGGGATAAGGAAGGATGAGGAGGAGAGGAGAGGAAGGGGAAGAGGCTACTGGGGATGGGGAGGAGGGGAAGAGTTAAAAGTTTTAGGATTTTTGGATCCTGGTTTATGGTTCCTTTTCTTGACTAATGAAAATATAGCGTGTATTCGGTTTTTTTATTTAATTTTCCCTTCCAAATAAGTTACTTCAAGTAACGATCGATCAATTTTTCTAAAATAAAAAATTCCCCGTCGTTACTTGAAGTAACGACTGGGATATAATTTTAATTTTTTTTTTGAATCCAGTTGTTGGTGTGATCAACGACCACCTTTATTTTTTTAAAGCCCCCAATTTCTACTATATTTGTGTAATAATTTCCCCCATCTACAATATTCACTAAAAAACCCGAACAATACAATCCTATTCCAGTCAAACATTTTGTCAATTCTATCAACAGAGCCAAAGGAGGACTAAGAAAAAAATAATTTGTTAGTAATAAGATGTTAACTATTAAGTGTCGATATATTTAAAAATAATCCCAATCAACATTTCTAATATAATAATTTTTATTTTGTCATAAGAATTATACTTGGAAATTTAATAGTAATAAAACTTACTAATTTAACCTACAACATTAATAACTATTGTCAGATATATATTGTTTAAATTGTTAATTTTTTGGGTGACTTGAGATTCAAACATAGTTAAGTAGTTGGCCTAGGTTCAAATCTCATCTCTAATCTCTCTCCTCTCTTAGAACATCTCATTTTTTCATTATCCCTTAAACAAAAGAAGAATCGGGTGACACATATAGAGGAGGACAATAAAAATTACGACTATCACTCACCCTCTGCAAGATTGTTGATCATGATCTTCTCCCCTCCACTCTTCCAAACTTATTAAAAAAATGATCTTATCCCCTCTAGTCCTTCAAACTTATTAAGAAAAATACGATTAGTATTGTGTATAATATTTTTATTATTGTTATATGTGTGTTAGTAACCGTTAACAATGACAAGTTAAATACGATTATTGATTGTTGTCGCTAATTTATGAAAATTATTATTATGACAAAATAATCTTTCTTCAATTAATATTATAATAAAAGACATATGTACAATTACGACATTATTTTGTACACATGTCATCATTCGAAGCAATGAAATAGAGAATTGAACCGGAATATGAAATATTAAATCTCAATCCGTACAACAGGCGCGCACAAGCACGCGCTCTCTATGAGTACTTGCTTTCTCTATCACACCTGCAAAACCCAATTTATATAAATCATGCTCAATAATCTAATTTACGACTGTCGATGCTTTGATTAGCTCAACAAGGATTGAAATACTCTTAAATAGCTGGAAAATAAAATGAGAGAGAATAAATTATATTTTTATATTAATTACTGAGATGGACTCATGGTCGGTCATCTGCTGGCAGAATTTTGAGTATAGTGTAATTATATACTCTTTCCATCCCAATAAGATAGACAAATAGAGTATTTCACACTATTTAAGAAAACACAATAAATGTAATTGAGATTATAATCTTATTTCATGTTCTTCCTACTTTACCCTTGCATTAAATGAGAATATCATTGTTTGTCTCAAGCAAAGTGAATTAAACAAGGGTAGTTTAGTCTAATGTTATGTAATTAATATTCTCAACAAGGAAACAAGTCTATAATTTGGGATGCATTTAAAAAAGAAAAAGGTGACCTATCTTATTGGGACAGAGGAAGTAGTATTTTTTGTTGTCTTTTCCCTCAAAAATATGCCCTATTTATACTATTACATTGGGTGGGGTAACAATTATTATATCTACAATTTTAGTGGAAGACTTGTCATTCCCTAGTTCTGCATGACATGCATGGGTGACATGTATTTAATATTAATTTCTGTGTTGTCTTGGTGTGGTACTGCCAGGTGCCAAGTATGTTGGCCACTGGGCTTTTGCTCGGTCATCGTTGAAGGTTCTCCAAGTCTTCTTCTCGGTTCAACCAGGTCGGGTTGGAGTTTCCTCTCGGTGTCAAGCTCTGCTGGGGTGTCATCAACGACGACCTTGGAACCAAAGTGTCTTTGTCCAAACACTGCAAGCTTGTTAATTTCATTCCAACCAAGGTATCCATCACAATTGTCGTCGAAGGAATTCATAATGCGTTTGGCTTTCCACTTGCAGAGAAGAGCTCCGGTGGCACGAATGGCCTCTTGGAGCTCCTCCAGGCTTAGCTTGCCGTCTCTGTTTTCGTCGAATTGCATCAACCATTTCTTGAACTCTTCCGCAGATAATTCAACTTCACAACTTAAACTTCGAGGAATAATAATCTTAAATGCCATTTCTTTGTGTAATATGTGTGTTGTAGTTGGCTGTGACTGTGAGTGTGAAAGTACTACGCATGCCCTCAATTTATAGAGTTTAAAACTTGGGCCCTTACCAAAAGTGTACTATTCTAAAATTCAATCAATATCTCCAAACTTTGTTATGGAATCAGAATCAATTAAAGGAGTCAAAAAACGTACGTGCACACACAAAAAGAAAAAGGAAAAAATTCAGTCAAGTGTGGTGAAAAGTTAGTGGGGTGAAGGATTTGGATAAAGAATTTCAAATGTACTCTGTCTAATATGTGATAAATGACTCAAAACACACCAAAACATGAATTAATTCAAGTATTTGAAATATATTATATTATGAGATTATAACTAAAAAAGTTAATTGAATTTGTTATTATGAATTTTAAATTCTTTAGTTTCAAATTCATAAGTCAAAATGAAGCCTAAATTTTTTTCGTGTTTCCGCAATTTCCGAAGAAAGGGGAGAACTACATAATAAAAGAGTTGATTTTAAAATTATTCTTAACTTTTACATCACTTTATAAACAGAACTTGCGTTGCAAAATTTATGCACTCAGGAGCACGCAATCGTTGACAACTAATATAATGAATGAGTAGAGTATCGTTCCCATGAGGACTAATATTTATTAATTACCAAATCTATTAATCGTAACTTTATTTGAATAAACGAACTAACTGGATAGATTATTAAACTAAGAAAAAAAGAACAAATGAAACAACTAGAAATACTAACAAAGAGAATTAAAAGACTAACTTATGATGAATATTAAAACCTAGGGTTTATGATTTCACAATAATAGTTTAAACTAATTGAAAGAAATAATCAATCACAATAGTATCAATTTGATTACCGAGAATCCATGAATTATTCTAAAGCGTCTCACAAAGTCTAAAGAAAACATTATTAATCGCAAACCCACTGTGTTCCTATGTGATGACACCCGAGCTGAGCTGGAAGCAAGTCAGTCCACGTGGCCATTCAGCACATGTACACGTGGGACCCGCAGGACAACATAACCGAGCTGGTGACGTCAGTAGCTGATCTGATAACGTGGCATGAGTTGGGCTCGGCTCGGTCCGAGCTCGATTATGGTGGAAGATTTATGGCAGGAAATTTAAAGGATAACCATCCAATTAAGCTAAGTGCCCCATTAGCACAAGAAGCCACTTGTCAGCATAAAAATAAGATGAGTCAACGAGTGGCAAATAGTTGGCTAACATGCGTGCATAGGGAAGGACACGTGTCCCTTTGGTGTTATTATTATGTGTAATAGTGATTATTAAAAACCCACTAATGAAATGGGTATAAATAGGCATCATTTATGAGGAAGAAGACAAAAGAGAAATAATAGAGAAAAAATGCTTGTAAAAGAACAGTTGAAAAAGAAAAACGACCAGAAGCTTTCAGCTCGGTATTTTATATAAAAAGGCAGAATTAGCCCTGTATTAGAATCTATTTCCATTTCCACGTAACCCATTCCCATACATTTTGCATGTTGACCAAAACGCACGTCAACAAATTGGCGCTAGAAGGAGGGCCACCGTGTAGGTCCAGTCCGAATTTTCAGTTAATCAAGCCACACGAATTCAGGCAAATCTAGTATTAATTCCTTTGAAAAGGACAAAATGAGTCAGTTGTCTCAAAACGCCCATGTAACTGAGGATCCGCCCGTAAATAATCAAACGGCCAAACTACCAATGGCCAGAACGTGCCCTTGACCGAAGCAGGGATCACAACTCTATTTCCTTTTGCTCAACTTATTGCAAACCCCACTTTTGTTCAGCAAATGAATCAACTCATCTCCCAAACACTTGTTACTACTCCTTCACAAGTACAACCTCCACCCCCTATAAATACTCACCCACTTAATCCCCCATTAAATGTCAACATTAATCCTCAAGCCCCCGCGCCTCCTCGCGATGAAGGCTAGGAGGCCAATTCTCGAAATGAACAGTGGGGTCGCCGTGACAAAAGGCGGCCACGCGACGACGTAGAAGAGCAAAGCCGGGTGGCCGCGTCGCCGTCGGCGCACATACAACCGCGACGTGTCCGCTCAGTGTTCGCGAGACGGCTGGGACTTGATCCCCTTCACCCTACTCGATCGATAAGTTCCAGGCTTCAATTTCTGGATGAAAGGGAGCCGGGTATGGCCAACCAAACCCAGGGGCCTAGCCCGCTGGAGGAACGAGAGGCGGAAATCCTGCGTCTTCGCTGCCATTTAAATGAATTGAAGGATGGTCCCGAAGAAGTTCAGTACCAAAGGCCGCCCCAGGTAACAAGCCAACCCTCTATTGTGTCCAGGGACGGATCCAGAAATTTCCTATAACGGGGGCACACAATAAATAAAATTATAAGCTATATCAAAAATAACAAATAGAGGTACATTTTATTTTTTTATCATAATTAATGTAATTTTTAAAAAATTATATTATACTAATAATGTTATATAACACTATTAACACTTTTTTTTAATAATATAATATAATACTTTTTAATTTATAATATTATAATTTATTATTGTTATTATATTATTAATAATTTATAAACTATAACTTTAGGGAAATATATACAAACAATAAATAACAGAAAAAAAAAATAAAAAAAAAAAAAAAACCCAAGGGGGCACGTGCCCCCATAACCGGAGCCGTGGCTTCGTCATTGATTGTGTCACCATTCACTCCCAGTATCTTGTCAACTCCTCTGCCGCCAAAGCTCAAAATTCCACAAGTCGGTCTATACAATGGAGAGATCGACCCGACGACACACATCCACAAATACGTAGCGTGGATGGAACTCTACAGCCCCAGCGACGCGATTTTATGCAGGGCATTCCTGTTAATGTTGGGCGACCGAGCCCACCGTTGGTTCCGGACCCTGCCGCATGGGTCCATCTGATCCTGGGATGACCTGGCGCTCACATTTACAACATATTTTCTTACTTCCAAAATCCGAGCCGCACCGAAAGATTCCCTTGTAAATATTAAGCAGGGAAAAGATGAGCCTTTGAAAAGCTACATCGCCTGGTTTAACAAGCAGGTCCGAGAAATGGAACTGGTCTCGGATGATGCCATTTTGATTACGGCCATGGCCGGCCTCGCTCCCGAAACATAGTTCAATTATTCTATCCACGAATCGGGGGCGACCTCATATCAGGAATTTCTCATCCGCGCGGAGCGCCATATCTGTGCGGAAGAAGCCATGGCCAATCAACGCCCCAGCGAGCGGGGGGCGTGAAGAAAGATGGAAAAGAAGTCTCGCTTTAGGATCGGGGTCGGGTTTCGTGCCTTTTTCTGGAAACCCGACCACCGCAATAAGGCCCGCCAGATGATGTCTTGGCCGAGGTTGCCGCACTAAAGAGTACTCCGACCCACACTCCTTCAGCGATATGGAATGAGATACAGGGTCTTAATTTATTACCATCGGCTCGGCCGATAAGGCTGGAGCCTGCAAATTTGGATGCACGGAGGTACTATGCCTATCACAAATCGATAGGCCATGACACGGATGAGTGTCGGGACCTCATCGAGAAATAATGCGCATCGTCGTGCGGAGGAACGGCCTAAAAAGGTACGTTCATGAGTTACCGCCACCACCAGCGCGCCCGGTGTAAATCCGAGCGATTGCCAAATCCACTCACCTACCGTTGCCCGTAAGCGAGAATCAAGGAAGGAAATTTTGATGATGTCCAAAGTTAACGAATCAACACTAATGCGGCCGAGGACAACCACTCTAATTGAAAAAGAAAAGCTGATGTTAGGCAAGCTGCCCACGTAGAAAGACAGGTCCGGGTGGCGGAGATTAGGGAAGGCCAACCGATAGGTCGATTTGTCTTCTCGGACATGGATGCCGACCAGGTGGTTCACCCTCATTCCGATCCCCTGGTCATCACCGCACCTATTCTGGGCATTCCGGTGCACAGAATTCTTATTGACTCAGGAAGCTATTCGTCGGTCATTTATGTCCGGGCTTTCAGAAGGCTGAACGTGGACGACAACTATATTCGACCATGTAACGACAGTATTTTGGGTTTTGGAGGAGGAAGGATTATCTCGCTCGGGGAAGTCGACCTGCCCATTCAGATGGGACAGGGAACACACAAACGGACCATCATTACCACGTTCAAGATTATCAATGCTGATTCTAAGTACAACGCGATCATTGGGAGGCCACTGCTCTACCACCTGAGAGCAGCGGTTTCCATATATCATTTTTGCATAAAGTTCCCAACCCCGGATGGAGAATCCATCCACAAAGGGAATCAGAGGGAATCGCGGGAGTGCTCTCTTAAGCTCCGACCCGCGGATATTAACGTGGTAAAAAGGGGAGAAAATAGCGGGACAGTGAAGGACGACCCAGGGGAAAAAGGTGAGCCCGAGCGGGAGGAGATTGTTATTTCAGAAAATAGTCCAGGCAGACGACCTGGAAAAGAGCCGGTGACTAGAGATGGGGGAGAGTCAGTGACCAAAGTAAGTCGGAGAGTAGACCGGCAATCAAAGATGAGATGCCCCTACAGAAAAAGGAGGGGCAAAGCAAGAAACGAAAACACGCGGAACCGGTGGAATAGTTCAACACAATTAATGTCGACAAGCAACATGGGGGACGCCAATTACGAATTGGCCATGACCTCCAAGAACCATTCCGGTCGAAATTGATTGAATTCCTTGAAAATAACCTTGACGTCTTCGCATGGACGCACTCTGATATACCGGGGATTGATCCCAAGCACGCATGCCATCGTCTCAACATAGATCTTACATTCCAACAGGTGATTCAAAAATGACTGAAGCTCAGCCCCGACAGGCAGGTCGCCCTGGAGGCCGAGGTCAATAAATTACTCGATAATCAATTCATCAGGGAGGCCCTTTACCCTCGGTGGGTGGCCAACCCTGTGCTGGTGAAGAAGAGCAATGGTTTATGGTGCCTTTGTGTGGACTTCACCGACGTCAATAAGGCGTGCCCAAAGGACAGCTACCCCTTGCCCAACATCGACTATATGGTGGATGCCATGGCCGGGCATGAACTTATGAGTTTTATGGATGCATACTCAGGCTATAATCAAATTCGGATTCATCCGGATGATGAGGAGAACACATCATTCTTCTCCGCTCGTGGGGTGTACTGCTACAAGATGATGCCGTTTGGGCTGAAGAATGCCGGGACGACCTACCAAAGGTTAGTTAATAAAATGTTTGAGGAGTTGATATGTCATACCATGGAGGTTTATGTGGATGACATGTTGTTGAAATCCTTGTACATATCTGATCATCTTAATGATCTCAATAAAATGTTTGCCATTTTGTGAGAGTATAAAATGATGCTAAACTTGAAAAGGTGCACCTTTGAGGCCGGCTCGAGAAAATTTCTGGGGTATATGGTTAGTCAAAGTGGAATCGAGGCCAACCCAGATAAAATAAAAGCCATAATTGATCTTGAACCCTAAATTCCGTCAAAAGAGTACAAAGCTTAACAGGCCGACTAGCCGCCCTAAACCGATTTGTTTCACGGTCCACAGATAAATGTAAACCTTTCTTTGAAATAATAAAGAAAAATAAGAATTTTGAATAGACCGAACAAATACAGGCCACTTTCGAATCACTTAAACAACACTTAGCCTCAATCCCTGTGCTACAAAAACTGACCCGGGGAGAGGACTTATATTTGTACCTCGCGGTCTCCGAGTACGCAGTCAGCTCGGTGCTTATTAGATTGGACAACTCCATCCAACACCCGATTTATTACACAAGCCAAGCATTGCACGACGCCGAACTCCGGTATCCACCAATGGAGAAGCTGGCATATTCGCTAGTCATTTCAGCCCGAAAGCTCCGTCCGTACTTTTTGGAGCATAAGATCATGGTATTGACCAACTATCCACTGAAGCAAGTTCTGCACCGACCAGACACTTCGAGTCGGATGATCAAGTGGGCTGTCGAGCTCAACCAATTTGACATCTTGTACGAGCTACGCACGGCAATTAAAGGACAGGCGCTGGCTGACTTCGTAGCTGAGTTCACACCTTCCATCTAGCTAGAGGTGGTCGAAGATCAAGAGTGGAAGTTGTTTGTCGATGCCTCTTCCACCACAAGCCGAGCAGGGGGCATGATCGTGATAATCGATCCAAAAGGAAATGGAAATGGCGTCAATGGGCTTAAAACGATTGTTAGTACACAATGATTCACAGCTGGTGGTCCATCAAATCACTGGCGAGTATGAAGCAAAAGAACAGAAAATTGTACGATATTTGGACTTGGTCAAGAAAAAACTCTCGCATTTCAAAGCAGAAGTCTTGCATGTTCCCCGAACTGAAAACATGCAAGCAGATGCCTTAGCTCGGCTGGCCTCCAACCTGGGGACCAATGCAATAGCAGATGTTACCATCACTCAGCTGTACGCCCCGTCACTTAATACACAGAAGATACATGCTAACGACGCGACCGAGCCGACCTGGATGACTCCAATCATCCAGTATTTAGAGAGAGTATCCAGCCAGAAGATAAGACCAAGGCTAGAATGTTGCGAACTCAAGCAGCTCGGTTCACATTGGTGGATGGTGTTCTATACAAATGTGGATACTCCATCCCGCTCCTTCGGTGCCTGTCGGAGACAGACGCAGACTACATGCTCCGAGAGGTACATGAGGGTATATGCAGAAATCACGCCGGGGGCCAAACATTGGCCTATAAGTTGATACGACAAGGGTACTATTGGCCGTCCCTGAAAAAGGATGCGACCGACCTTGTCAAAAAATGCGAGAGGTGTCAAAGATTTGCGCCGCAGGTTTGGTATCACCCTGAACAACTTACCTCCATATTCAGTCCGTGGCCATTTGCCAAATGGGGAATAGACCTCATTGGACCACTCCCCACTGGCAAAGGGGGCGTGAGATATGCCATTGTGGCAGTTGATTATTTTATGAAATGGGCCGAGGCGGAACCCTTGGCAAAGATAGATGAAGAAAGGATTGTTAACTTTGTATGGAAGTCTATCATCTGTAGGTTTGGGATACCATACTCAATTGTTACAGATAATGTGAAACAATTTGATAACCGGAGGTTTTGAAACTTTTGTGAAGGCTTTCACATCAAGAATCATTTTTCAACCCCGTATCACCCACAATCCAACTAGCGGTCGACGGTGAACAAGATACTCAAGTATACCACGAAGACAAGGCTTGGAATCAATCCAAAGGAAATTGGCCCGAGGAATTGCCCGACGTATTATGGTCGTATAGAACAACACACCGAGCGACCACGGGAGATGCCTTTTTCTTTGGCATACGGGATCGAGGCTGTCATCCCTATTGAAATTGGAGCCCCTACCTTTAGAGTTGCAAATTTTTTCGAAGAAAACAATGAAACCGCACTCCGAGCCGAGCTGGATCTATTGGAAGAAAAGAGATGCAAAGTGCAAAATGAGAAACACCGTATACAAACAAAGGAGTGAAAGGTACTACAATTCAAAAGTAAAGGAAAGAAGGTTTCGAATCGGCGATCTTGTTATAAAAAGGGTGGTGACCGGATTGAGCCACCGTTAAAACCAACATGGGAAGGACCATTCCGAGTCAACAAAGTCATGTCAAATGGAGCATATGAGCTCGAGTATTTGAGCGGGGAAAAATTTGCACACCCGTGGAATGTATCATACCTTAAAAAGTACTATCAATAAAGTACGCGGCTTGTGGTTCAGATACAATTCTGAAAACCTATCCTTTCATCTGATATTTTGTGAGCTCTCTAAAGAGAGGCAATTTTTTATTCGCCTCGGCCAAGGCCGAGCGCCGTCTCATCCGCCTCGGCTAAGATCCGAGCGCCGTTTCATTCGTCTAGGCCAAGTGCCGAGCGCTGACTGCTCGTCTCGGGTAAGTCCCGTGCACGTTAAAATAAGGGGAAGCTCGACCAAGAGGCGAGCCTACCCAAAACAAAGACTCGGCTTAAGTTCCAAGCATAAAACTTGGCAGAATAAATCCAGGCAGTTAAAGCCCATCACTCGTGCCATTTGAGCACTGAAAAATCGAGCCCTATACTTGGAAAAATAATAAGAGGCAGACAAAACACAAATTATGTAACCAAAAGGAAAGGCAAGCACAATACTTAGCAAAAATTTAAAAATGCAGATATACGCACAGATGACTAAAAGGAGCTTCATTTACTAAGCAAAATATGTATAGTGGGGGGCCGGAGCCCATTACATCTAAAGGCCCAAGGCCGCCTAGCCTACACAAAAGGAAAATACGAAAGACAAAAACAAAAAACTTCAAAAGAAAAAAAGGGTTTAAGCCCCGGTAGGAGGAGGGATCTCGACAGGCTCACTAGAAGCCACTTCTTCTTCTGGAGGAGGGGCATCCTGGCCGCCGGCGGTCTCCAAAGAGCAAGGATGGATAGCGTCTAGATCGGCATCCAACTGGGCAAGCTCCGCCTCGAGCTCAGCCACGGTCTTGCCAGCCTTAAGATCTTGGAGGATCTCCCGATGCTGGTCGCATGCCCACAGGTCAGCATGAAGGCATACTCCTCCGAGTCTTTGTAAGCCCAGATGGCCTCCACCCGGGCCTCTTCAACCTGCTTCTGGGAAACTTCCTCTGCCTCCCTACGGGCTTCGGCTTCACGCCTCTCTAATTCCCGGCATGAGCAATAGCTTCTTTCTCCAACTCTGCGACCTTAGCCGGAGCTCTTGACCTTTACGGGCCGGTCCTGCTTCGGCCTTGGCTTTCATGGTAGCTTCTCTTTCAGTATTTGACTTGGCCGCGACCTCCTCCACCTGAGTTTTTAGGGACTCTTGGACCCCCTGGAGGGTAGCATAAGCATCTTGCAAGTCAGTATGCCGTCTCTCCAGGTCGGCGTATTTCTTCTCCAAGTCGCGAACCCCTCCGATCGCGTGCCATAAGAGTCCGATGATCCTACCAGACAACCCCATGGCATACTGAGTTTGCTCCTCCCAGCCTGTTTCTGAGCAGAACTGCTCGATGCCTGTGGTCCAAGCACGAGCTGGGACATCCCTTGCGGCCCGACCCACTTCTGGTAAATTTTTCACCTGCTCCTCGGTAGGCGTGGAGCATGTGGCGAATTCCACGAACCACTGAGGCCGTAGCCTGGCCATCCTTTCTCAGATCTCCTCCCTTCCTTGACTCGGGGGGATAAAATGACCCTCCCGACCAAGGTCGTCCGAGAATGTCCTCGGGGCCCCGCCTGTTGGAATCTGCACCGAAGGCATCGGTGGGGTTGGCCTGGTCCTTTCTGTCTGCCCGGGCTCCTCGATCACAATGCCCCCTCTTCTCATTTGGAGTGGGGGCCCCTCCACTTCCAGGGTGTCCTCGGTAGGATGTTTATCGGCCCGAATTTCTTCTCTCCAGACTGCCTCAGCATCAGCGGGCTGGCCCACAGCCGCTCTGGTCCTGCGTGTGGCCATATCTCTCCCACGCTGAAGGCGGGCGAAGACGTCCACACCGCGCCCTACAAGGAAATTGGTTAAGTAAAAAGAAACGAAAAAAGTCAAAGAGAATGGAAATTCGAGAGTTGTAAAATACGTACCTTAGGCTCCGGTTGTTCCCGGCCGCTCGGGGTCCGCACCTACTCGGTAGGCAAGGGCGTTTGCCCCTGAGGACCAGCCGTCACCGGGGACGGCCTTGCCTGTTCCGTTTGCATAGGCTGCCGCCCCAGCTCGGGAGCTTGTCCCCTCTCAGCCCTTGGCGGGCTCCTCTCAGGCTCTTCCTCAACCTCTTCTTCCCCCACTGCCGCCTGTTCCTTGGCCACCTCTCCGGCCTCGGGATCGGCGGGTAAGACAGACCGCAGACCGGCCTCGGCCAGCCAGTGGGGCCTCAGTGGCCAAAACTTCGATTCTTCTATCCCTCCGGCCTATGGCTTGAATGTTGTCTAACCGACAGACAAAAGCAGCCGAAAACGGACCGGCAGAGGGTCGGTTCCCTGAATAAGAAAAAGAATCAAGGTCAAACAGATCTGTAAAAAAAAAAAAAAAAAAAGAAAAAGGAAAAGGATACACTTACGAAAACTATATGTAAAATCTGAAGGGGGATGGAGGACTAATCCCTCTGCCCCGACGTGAGTCTGCCACTCGCCACTCACCCAAAACCATTTGTCCTTCCACTCCTTCAAGGATTGTGGAAGGCCTTCAACAAGCCCGTCTGGATATCCGGGCCTGGTATGCACATAGTACCACCCTGATGGCTACCCCCGACCCGGCGTCGATGGAGTTGCCTTCCAGATAAACAACTCATTCATCTCAGTGAATCGAGGACCGGTATACCCTTCTTGCTAGAATAGCACTAGCAGCCCGAGAATCCGACCCCAGGATAAGGGGTGCACCTGGAACAGTGGGAGGCCCCATTTGCGAAACCACCTCGTAATCACCAGTGGAAAGGGGAATCGCAACCCGTACAAAAGACTGGGGACGTATACGGCCATACACCCTCCGGCGGGTGCTCGGGGCACTCCGTGCCATCTGGCAACCAAAAGATGATGTTAGCCGGGATCCTATACTTCTGGCGTAGGGCATCCACTTCTCGAATCATCAGCATGCTTGGCGTATCATTTTGGTCGAAGGGTATCCACCAGGCCTCCACACGTAGGCGGGGTCCTCTTCCGCGCCTGCCATCACCATGTCTGTGGCCTGCCTGCCCTACAGGCCTTGCAGCCCCTGCGCCTTCGGAGGCCTCACCACCCTCCTCCTCCTGCTCATGCTCTCGCGGATCCATGTCTTCTCCTTCCTCTTGCTGATTGTCTTGGGGATCGGTGTTCAAGGCCTCTTCACCAGACTCTTCTCGAACTAACCCAAGCTCGTAAAAAATGCCCTCTCGATAGATGGTAACCGGAACAGGTTCAAATATGGTATGTGTTTGCTCAAGTGGAGTCTCGAATGGGGGCGTATGATTCGAACTTGATAACTCGATGACACTGGGACTGTGCGATGAAGTTCTTCGAAATGAAGAAGAAGAAATAGAAGGGTCAGAGGGTGGATCTTCGATTTCAACCTCAACGCTGTAGTTGCAGTACTAACTATCTTCGGAAAGACACATTATTTGAAATAAAGAAGAGAAAAAAAGGTTTTGGAAAATACCTAACTGATTCTGGGATCTCTAAACTCAAAGGGCCGACCCGAAATTTCTGCTCGCTCTTAAGAGATACTGCTCAGAAGATTATGAATGCAAAAGTATAAAATGAAAGGTGAAAGGGGTATTTATAGGTTAAGTTCCCTCGAAAGATGGGACACCAACTCAAAACGCGTCTCTTTTCAATTTCAAAAAAACTGTCAGAAACGTCACACCCCCATGTACCACTGCCAAGGCTGTCCCACCTCTTCGGTTCATGCGCAGATTTGGTCCAACCAAAAGGCGCCATGTGTCCATCATCATGACATCCCAATTAATGCACCGTTTCAGGCATTAACTGCTAGACGACAAGTGTCAGAGATGAGTGACTTTTGAGGTTTCCTCTTCCCCATTAAAGATTCATGATTAGCATTAAAGTTTAAATCCGACTCCAGGAATTCTTTCATCGGAATTAAACTTGGCGGCCATTGATGACACCCGAGCTGAGTTGGAAGCAAGTCAGTCACGTGGCCATTCAGCACATGTACATGTGGGACCCGCGGGACAACATAGATCCGAGCCGGTGACGCCGTCGATGGATCGATAACGTGGCATGAGTTGGGCTCGGCTAGGTCTGAGCTCGATTATGGTGGAAGATTTATGGCAAGAAATTTAAAGGATAACCATCCAATTAAGCCAAGTGCCCCATTAGCACAGGAAACTGCCACTTGTCAGCATAAAAATAAGATGAGTCAACAAGTGGCAAATACTTGGCTAACATACGTGCTTAGGGAAGGACACATGTCCCTTTGGTGTTATTATTATGTGTAATAGTGATTATTAAAAATCCACTAATGAAATGAATATAAATATGCCTCATTTATGAGGAAGAAGACAAGAGAGAAATAATAGAGAAAAAATGCTTGTAAAAGAACAACTGTAAAAGAAAACCGACCAGAAGCTTTCAACTTGGTATTTTATATAAAAAGGCAGAATTAGCCCTGTATTAGAATCTATTTCCATTTCCACGTATCACATTCCCATACATTTTGCTTGTTGACCAAAACGCACGTAAACACTATGTGAATAATTTTAACAATCAAATTATTGGGTTCTATCATCTATGGATCTCATGTCACATATCATGCAAGTGTATTTCTATATATCTTATATTCAACTTATGGATTTGTACACAAAGATCTAAATGCATATATCACATGGCAAATCAGTATGATTCATATATCATTCAATTAACGGCCAGTTAATTGAAAGCGCATTAAAAACCCTGTAAAAAAACTCAACTAGAAGAATCAACATTCAATTGAATTAAGAGGAATATTTCATCCTAATTAGGTTACATGACAAGACTAGACAAAAGAATTTAGCCACAAATAATGTTTTCCAAATTCATAGACAAATTGGACATCATGATTTCAATAAGGGTTGAAAGAAAAAGAATTGAAAAAGTACTCTAGTAACTTAATGATATCATGAGCTTTTGTTTCTTGTTTTTCTTCTGTTCTATAGGTGTTTCCACGTCCCAAAAGTGTCTAAAGGTCCCCCAAAAATAAGCTACCATCTTTCTTCTATATAAATTTTGGAGACAAAAACGGTATTTAATTAATTAATATACAATTTAATTTATATATGTTTATTTAATATTAATTGTCCAATGGGTTCTTAATAAAAAACCGCCCAATGGTGTCCGGACTAGCCCATAGCCGATTTCTCCTACGCGGATGCCCATATGCCAAATTTTCCTACACGGTCCACGAGCCCATCTCCCAGGTATAAAAAGGTCCCTCCTATTATCTGTAAGTTAATTAATTCAGAATCCTCCTACGCATTATTCATTTTTTGTTTACTGTTTTATTTTTTTGGTCACCAAGCTAACTTGAGCGTCCGAGGGGCCTTCCTGGGCGACCTCTAGGGATCCCCCTAACATTTGCGTACATGTGCAGGCAAGTTCCCAATCAAAGTTTTCTAAAAAAAAAGGCTCCCAATCAAAGGATTTTCCAGCTCTCGAAGAAAAAGACGTGAAGACTTCCCTCACGGGAAGAGGAAGACGTGAAGACTTCCTCATCGGGAAGAGGATTGATGTTAAAACTTCCCTCTCGGGAAGAAGATTTTGGTCAACCCAGTTGAATTGGAGTGACTAGCCTAAAAGGTAGCATCATTTTGGCGCCGTCTTTGGGAACCAGCTAATGTACACTAAGATGCAAACTCGATCGCAAGCACGTAAAGTCGGATCTCAAGCTGCAATCCGCGGCGCTAAAGACCAGCAAGAGGAACGACCACCCAGAAGGTGGGTAGCCAGCCCTCCTCCTCCTGGAGGAGTGCCGCCCCTTCCTCCTGGGGGCTCTGCCTGCTGTAGAAATCCTTTTGTCCTAGGAAGCCCTTTGGGCTCTCCTTGATGAAGCTGCCCGGATGCTTTAAGGCATCAAGCCGCAACTGATGCCCAGGAAGACCACCGTGAGCCCCGGCCGCCACTGAAGACCCTGACCAGGACCATCAGTATGAGAGAGAAGAAGGTCGCGGTGAGAATCAAAATCGTGAAGAGCCGCAACTGGTTGAAGAATCTCAAGTAGTGAAGCCTAGCCAAGCCAACTCCTGAGCCACTGCATTGATGAAGAGGAGCCCTTTGGCCCCTGTGATTTTGTCTAAACCACGATTAGGAATCAAAACCTTCAACCTCCCGGAGTATGTTGGAAATGGAGACCCACATGAACACTTGAACAAATTCTACGCCAAGGCGGATGCCTATGACATGATGGATGCCTCCTACTGCAAGGTGTTCCATACTACTTTAACCAAGCAGGCGCTGACTTGGTTCAATCAGCTCCTGATAGGATCAATCTCCGGGATTAAGCTAACCGAAGCCTTTATGTAGCAGTTATCCATCAATAGAAAGTGTCCCAAGACTATCGCTCATCTCTTTCAGGTGAAGTAGAAGGAAGGAGAAACACTACGGGAATTTATGAAAGAGTCGTAGAGGCCGTCAATGAAGTAACCAACGTTTAGCATGAGACCTTGCCCGGGATATTACAACAGAATCTACGCTAAGGGCGTCTGAAGGAGTCTCTGGCTGGGAAGCCTCCATCTAACATGGATGAGCTATTAAGCCGAATGAGAAGCATATTCGAGTGGAAGAGTCCATGAAGCCTGAACTCGGAGTTAATTGTAAGTCCCAGGAAGAAGATAAAAACCAATCATGGAAAGATTCAAGGAAGGATCATGGGCCAAGCTATACACCTCTCAGCGCTTCAATAGCGGAGGTGCTAATAGCCGCCCAGAAGAAGGGGATCATTGATCCCCCACAACCATTAAGAAACAACCATTCACGGACACGTTCCAATTTATACTGTCGATATCACAGAGATAGGGAGCGCACCACTAAAGATTGTTCCATTTTGGAAAAGGAGATAGAACGACTCATCCAGAAAGGCCACCTCACAGACTATGTGGATCAGAGCAAGTTTTGTCGTGATCCCAGATCGCATGCAGAGAAATCTCCACAAGAACAGCGCAGCTCAGACCGCCACAGGAGGAGAAGCGCGGCAATCATGTTACCGGAGTCATTAATGTGATCTCCGGAGGACCAGTGGACTAGAGGCAAAAGATGCCCGAAGTGCTCTCCGGGAATGTAACAAGGAAAGAAGAGGGTGCCCCGAGGAGAACCTATCCAAGAGAAGAATTGTGGAACATCCTCAGGCCAAGGGCATACCTATCACCTTCGACACTCAAGACTACATCCCAGAGACCCAAGTTCATCCTAATGCCATCGTTGTATCAATTATGCTGGCCAACTTCGTGGTAAAAAAGGTCTTAGTACATGCAGGGAGCGTGGTGGACGTCATATTCCAGGAAGTCTTTGATAAGATGAAGATCAAACCAGCGCAAGTTGTTCCTATTTCAGCGCCGCTGATTGGCTTCACTGGAGAAGTGATTAAGTCCTCAGGTGAAATCAATCTGCTGCTCACATTGGGCCTAGACACCTCGTATCAAGTTACAATGATGGTCCATTTCCTCATAGTAGACGTCCTTTCTCCGTACAAGTCGATCTTGGGAAGATCCAACTTGAGCCATTCTGAGCCATCCCCTCTACGATTCACTTGAAGCTGATGTGCCCCACGAATCGGGGATAGGAGAGACTGTTGGAGACATCAAGATGGCTCGAGAATGCTACATGGCCACCTTAAAGATGAGGAAGCTCCCAAGACCGAATAATTAAAGCACCGCACAACCATAGACAACAGCTCTCCCTAGACTCCCAGAGATTTTAGTATTTAGCGTTTTTGATTATTTTCAGTTTATTTCCACCAAAGAGGCGTTACAAATTTATTTACATTTTAGTCATGTTTCCACTCACAGGGCGTAGAGGTTTTCATTATAATGAATAAAGCACTTTCATGTTTCTACTTTGATGTTGTGAATGCATTTAATGGCCACACATGGTCAAGGTCAATGACTAGTTAGAAGCTCTCCTCAATATATCCCATCTTTCCGGCTAAGATCCCGGATAGGAAGGCCTCACCTAGCTAAGACCCTGGGTGGGGTGACCCCTTCCGGCTAATACCCCGGATGGGAGGGGCCTCCTCAAGGAGGTCCTAGTAACTCACCTCCTCCAGCTAAGCCCCAGAGGGAAGGCCTCACCCGGCTAAGACCCTACACTACTACAAAAAAGCTGATAGACACCGGTTTTAAACCGGTGTCTATTAGTAAATCAACCTGTTAAAGCCATCGGTGTTAAAAGTCTGGACTTTTTGACACCGTTTAAAACCGTGTCTTTTCTTCAACGACACCGGTTTTAAACCGGTGTCTATTAGTAAAAATAACCTAGGTGTTAAAGCCACTGGTATTAAAAGTCCAAACTTTTTGGCACCGGTTTTAAACCGGTGTCTTTTCCTTCAACGACACCGGTTTTAAACCGGTGCCGTAGAGATAAAATATCCGCTTTCTAAGGACGTGATGTTAAAAGTTTTTGTATTTGACACCGGTTTAGAACCGCTGTCTTTAAAGGAATACACATCGGTTTTATATACTGGTTTTAAACCGATGTCTTTTGTATGAAATAAAATTTGTAAGCTCCAAATATAATACAAATTAAAGCTACAAAAAATCGACATCAATAAAAAATTCATTATAAAATCCAATTACACCAATCAACAAAAAATACATTAATACTATAATCACAAAGATCCATAATCCAACAAAAAGTACTTGTAGTGAAGTTTTCTTTCGATAAAGCAACTACAAATTCATAATCCAATCTATCAACCAACGAAAAAGTTATATACATTCAACTAAAGACAACAAAATCCAGGTGATCAATATTGCTCCTGTCATTCCAGCTCCTATCATTACAAGAATAAGAAACAATAATTATACCCTTTAGATCCTATAGTTGATTATAAAGCCAACGATTTTCCAACTGCCCCAAGCATTGTACATGCCATTTCCAACAACTTTCCTGCACAATATTACATATAACAATCAAAAAGGGTAGCAAAAATGAAAAAGAAACAAAAAATGAAAAAATCAAAATCACATTTCAAGATTTATGGAGATGCCTAACATTTTAAAAATAAAAAACCAAATTAATACAATAGATTAATCATGAGATATATATATATATATATTATAAAACCACCAGTCAGACACCAATTATATAGAAACCTTACCATAATAACATCAACCTCATATAAATAAATTTCACATAAAATACCAAGTGTTTTCTTCATGTTTAAGGATTTGTGTAATATTAAGTGATTCTTTAGTTATATCACAGTAGAAGCTCCAAAAATCATTCATAGTAGTCCTTGTTTCTTGTTCAAAATTAAGAACCCCATGGTCTTTTTGGTAATTTTCAAACTTCTTTTGTTTTTTTTTTGTAATTACCCCAAACCTCATGGGTAGTTTTTTGCAACTTTATTATTCGTAGACATTCCTTTTCATTTTTTCGGTCTAGCTCTCATGCTCTCTCATCTCATGCACAAGAATTCCTCAAAAGTGTAGTAATATCTGCAAAGTTTTCTCGATTTTGGATAACCCGGATGCCTCATTTAATGAAGTCGTTGCTCATGTGGAATGATACAAGGAATTCATCACTACTAATCGGAATTTTATTTGCGCATCAAGTATGAATTGAGTAATTAGGAGCATATTTCATACATCATATTTGGAGTCACTGTGA
>JABTTQ020000609.1:0-50000 GCA_016081115.2 Rehmannia glutinosa | reverse complement strand
ACAAGAAGCAATAGTAATCACAAATGCTAGGCACATCAACAGGGCTCATGGAAAACCATCAACATGTCAATAATTAAGAAAGAAAATGAAGGAGAGTTTTACAAATCACTGGTAACAATACCTCCGCACACAAGACATCCATCGACGCCGCCAAAAACGTGGGCACCAAATCAACTCCATTTATTATAGGTATTGTGAAAGTCATGCTCACTTTGCCCATTTATTTCAATTAAATCTTGGTTTTAAGGAAGCATAACTATAACAAATGACCTTACCCGCCTTGAAGGGTTATACATAGGTATTGTGAAAGTCATGCTCATCGCCCAAACTTTAGTGATATTTCTGTGTTACCAAGCAACAATAACATAAATATGGGGAATATTCATTAGCAAAGTATCAAAACTATATTACATGATCATGTAATGAAATCGGACATAAACTTTTCGAACTATATAACCATACCGTGGAAATCCTGTGAAAAATTTAATCGTGCACGTAGAGTGTGTTCGGACCCCCAACAATCTGTTAGACATGAGCACTTATTAGCAATTCCAAGATACGATTTTAGAAACAAACTTCAATGATTTTGAGATATTTCAAATCTCTAGAAAAACTAATTTAGCCCTTGGTAGGTTCTTGAATTATAAGCTTAAAACCGATTATTTCCAAAAGTTTTGGTCAAGGTTGATTAATTTCTAAAAACTTGCTAATCTACATAAATCTTGAGCACGCTAGCATCATAGAGATCCGTAAATGCTTCCTTGCTCTATAGTTATCAATAATAAATTGATTATCTAATTAGTTTCAATAGGGATTTGAGATCCCTACCCACAAAATTTATGAACATTAATGAGTGTCGAAGCTGTGCACTTCTTCTAATTGACTAGAGACTAGAGTTGAGAGAATTGATCATTGAGGTAAGAAGCATGTGAACTATCTATATGGAAAAAATCGAGGCCAATTAAGTCCATATAGATTCTCCAAATTATTACGCTTTTACATCAAAAAATATCTTAGTGTTAATCTTACAAATTGTAAAGCATCCTGCAAAGACACTCACGGACTCGGTGTTAGCATCAACATCAAAACTATCCATATGTACATATTCATGAAAATTGCAATCATCCAAAATAACTGGTCCTGTCCCTGAAGAACCACTATAGCCTGTGCAAAAGCAAGTTTTGTTAAGTTGAAGGTTTTTCATACATTTGAATTTTACATTTTTAAACATAAATTGTCGTCTTTAAAGAAGTTTCATCGCAATAACAAATTAAACCCCTTACCTTATAGTGTTCACAAGATCAAATCTCTGTCTTGATTATCATTAGTCAATGAGGTACGAACTACGAAGCACGCTCTTCCGCCCAATACAAGTCAAATAAAAACAACCTAGGTCCTATCCCTCGGCCAACTATAGAACATTTTTGTGGAAAAAGACAAAAAAGGAACAAAATCCACTAGACCTTTTTAGTTTAGACCCCAAAATCAACTAAATAAAAGAATATTACATGGTTCTCAATCAACTCTCGAGACTAACCAATGTTCAAAACCCACTGGACCTTTTTATTTTAGACCCCAAAATCATACTAATTCCTTTCATTCCCATCCTTATTCAATAAGCGGGGTTTGTGTAAAGTGCAACTAATACCATCAATAATAATAACATTATCAAAGAAAGATCGGGACTTGAGCGAAAAAATCAAAAGAGTTAGCACTCGATTAGAGAAAAACAAAGTGAAGTCACTTAGGGTACCTAGGTACTTAGGGACGCGGATAGGTGACAAGATACGAAACAGAGTGAGGAGTTGTCTACCACCGTCGCGGATGAATCGAAAGGTGGTTCTTCTCGGCTCGGCAGATTCATTCAATTCCTATCACCGATAGAATCATCTTCTTGTCTCGTATCAATTTACTGCGACCAAAGTGCCCATTTCAAGAACAACATTACTATTGCACTCAATGTCACCAAACATCATAAACCTAAAACAAATAATCACTTAACCAAAAACTAAAGCACATTAGAATTTAAAATTATAACGAAATTAATAAAATGCAAATTGAGAAATGGAGGTACCAGTCCCCATTAGGCTTGTTATTGGGATTATCTATGATATCTATGCCATTGTTGTTCGAGGTGAGCCTCGAAAATGAAGAATAACTCATCCTTGCCTATTAAATTGATCTTTTGGTTCAACCACGACTTCACACAAGCATTTGAACAAACACATTTAAAGCTGACCATGTCCTGGGATTTCACGAAAAATACACCATTAATTCAAATGTGAAGATACAACGTTGTATTTCCCGAAAAATACAAATTTCCCTAATTCATTAAATGTTTCATGATTCAAACCAACAAACCCTAAAATTAAGATTCAAGAAATAAAGCTTCAAATTTGAACTTGTCAAATAAGCTATGGAAGATGCACTTCTTACGACCGAGTATACTTCTTCATCTTGTACGCTTCTCTCGTAGCTTTCTTATTTCTCCCTTTCTTCTTCTTCTTTACCTCTCTTGGGAGATCCGGTTCGGGCGGAGCCTCCGTGGCAGCTGCATCGGAGTTGTGAAGATTCGACATGGAGACGATGGCGCGCGGAGTAAGAGCGGGGTTTGGAGAAGGCGAGTCGGGTGGATCGGAAAAAGGCCCACGAAGCGAGTTGACCCCCCCATATCGGTAATTTTCACTCGATTAGAGGTGACGGGCGGGAGATAGGAGAGTGATGACGGGCGGAGGAGAAGGGAGAGGTGACGGGCGACGGGCGGGCGGAGGGACAGGGGAGGTGACGGGCGACGACCGAGATCGATTGGAGAAGAAAACTTTAATTTTACTATTGTTCCATTTTCCAAGAAAAACCTAGCTAATTAATTAGGGAAATAAAGAGTGTCTAAACCCTAAACACTACTTGTTAAAAATAAAGACACCTTTAATAACCTGTCGAAAAATGTGGTTTTAAAAATATTATAGACACCGGTTCTATAACCGGTGTCAAAATATCTCGTGTCTAATCTAAATAAATTTATATAAATATACACTGGTTTCAAAGTCCGATCGAAAACCGGTGTCTATTTTGGAAATTATTTTACAATAGACACCGGTTCTAGGAAACCGGTGTTGTTTATAAAACGACAAAGATCGATTAGACACCTAGGTTCTTCATAAAACCGGTGTTAAAAAGGAAAAGACACCGATGGAGTCATAAAACCGGTGTCTTTTTGGTGGTGTCTATCAGCAGTTTTCTTGTAGTGCTAGATGGGATGACTCCTTCCAACAAAGACACGAGATGGGAAGGGCCTCCTCATGGAGGTCCTAGTAATTCACCTCCTCTGGCTAAGACCCCGGAGGAGAAGGCCTCACCAGGCTAAGACCTCGGGTGGGATGATCCCTTTTAGCTAAGACCCCGAATGGGATGGGCCTCCTCACAAGGAGGTCCTAGTAAAAATTGTTCCTCCTCCGGCTAAGACCCTGGAGGAAGGGACCTTCTCGCAAGAGTCCCCATGAATTCTTCTCCATGACAAAAATGTGCAAAAAAAAAGAAAGGGGAAAATATTAACACATGTGGGAATAGATACAAAGAATGAAGCCAAAGCTTTGGGGAAAATCCAGGGGAATGCTCCTTCCGGGCTCTGGAAGGGCGCCCCAGGAGTTCCAGGGGGCACCCTCCTCTGGGTTCCGGAAGGACGCCCCTTAGAGTTAAAATACAAGATATAATTTAATCTCCCACAAGAAGTTACATGCCGATATCACAAGTAAAACTTGATAAAAAGGAAGCAAATATGCATAAGGAAGGCGAAGAATCATCCAGCCCACGGGGCAAACAAAACATATCAAGACCAAAAGAAAAGAAAATATCTACGCGTAAAGAAAAATATCCAAGTGCGTAAAGCAAGCCCTAAACAGGTGGCCAGGTGTCAAGGGCCATCAAGTGCGTAGAAGTTTCCGGTAATAGCGAACAACTGTGTCGAAAAAGATGGAAGACTATTCTGGTGAAGCTCTGTAAGTCTCAATCGAGCGACCTCTCCGAGCTAACATTTGGGTGCCGATCAAGTCTGACGAAAAGTCATCAACATCTTTAATTCATGGTCGAGTGGGCCTTCGCCCACTCAAAATCCTTCAACAACTCGGACATCTTGCCCTTGTCTTTGAGCCGCATCTTCCATTAAGCTCTTCACCTTATCTCGGCCGATGATGATTTTACGCCTCCGTCACCTCGCCTCGATGGTTCGAAACCGCTGCAAGGTTCATAATCTATAACACAATTTGTATAAGTCATGCCAAAGAGACAAAGCGTGAAGAATGAAAATGCAAAGAAACCGTGGAAGCTTACCCGAGCAACATCCCCGTAAGGTGAGTCTCGATGTCCTTTAAGGACAAAGGCCCAAGACGGGATTGATCATCAGCGGAAAAAGCTCCTTGGGTACTGGCATAGCCCAAGCCAGAATCTACATAGTCCCAATGAGACTGGATCCCTTTGCGACGGTTCACTCCACCAGAGAAAATAGCTCAAGGACCAACAGTCTCAGAAGCAGCAACCCCAAGCTCCATCCTCGGCCTCTTCCCTCTGGAAGGGCCTGAAAGAGGACGAGGAGCCAGAACAACATTAGCCCAATCACTAGAGCATTAGCCGGGGTGCCGATCACTCTCCTGGCGGGAAGGGCGCCTATCACTCTCCCGGAAAGAAGGGCGTGACCTATCACGTCGGGGCGGGACACTCGAGCTTCTGCCAATAGCAGATTTCCCCTTGGCCATATCCTTATCCTTCTTCTTAAAGGCCATCAACTCCGCAATGGGATAGCTCTTCTTACCTGAAAAGAAAGTAGAAGCAATATCAGAAAATAGAAGAAGTCAAAATGTACAAGTAAAGCGGGAAACAATGTAAAGAAGTAAAGTAAGATGGGATACCCAAGAACTTCCTAACATTCAGAAGATTCTTAAACAAGCATCGAGACCTATAAACCTCTGCCATCTCTTTCCGGGAAGCGGGAATACCGCGGGCAGTCATATCCTCCGAAACCCACCCGCGAGGAAGCTCCCAACCATTATCCCTCACATAGAAGAAATCCTCCTTCAACAATCCACCAATTAGAAGGAAATCCATCAAGAAATTTGCACTGGGGAGGTGGAAGAAGTAGAAGAATGTGTCACCAGGAGACTTCCGGGCATAGAACAAAGAATAAAATCCATCTCCAGTCAAAATCAAGCACAACTGTCGAATAGCATGCTGATAACCTCGTATACATGCATAGACCTGGGGAATCAACTAACCAATACATGCTCCCATGGACCTAAGGATCAAGATGAGGAAAGTGTCTGGAGGAAGCACAAAGCCAACAGAAAAGCTGTAAAGGTACACTGTGATGAAGCCCTCGGGTGGATGAGTAAGCATGTCGCCCGAACCCGGGGCCAATATCACAAATCCTGAAGGAAGTTCAAGCCGCTCCTACAACCTACGAAGACAAATCGAGGATACTCGACTGGCCAATTCTCTCGAGACAACTGCTGGACTCCCGGGAGGAGGCCTATGTTGGTACATGGTGGGGCGGACCTCTTCAAGACTATTTTTTTCGGACTCCGCCTCAGAAGACTCATCACTTGAGCTCAAATCCGGTTCAAGCTCTACTTCTCCTTCACTATAAAAGCACAACTCTGGAGCAAGGAGAGAAATATCAAACTCTGTGAAGAAAAGTGGACATGAAATGACTGAACCAGAGACTGAACGTTCGGTAACACCTCGACCTCCAAGCGGAATGGAAGAAATCTTCAAACCTGGATATGTCTTAAAACATACAAAAACTAGGGGAAAGACGAGAAAAATGGGAAGAAAAATGGACCGTGGGGACAAAAATAGTATTTAATTAATTAATATATAATTCAATTTATATATGCTTATTTAATATTAATTTCCCAATATGCTCTTAATAAATAAATTGGCCCAATGGTGTCCATGACGACCCATAGACCGATTTCTCCTACGTGAGACTAGTCCATGGCCAAATTCTCTACATGGCCCACGGGCCGTCTCCTGTAAAAATATCCCTCTTATTATCTGTAAGTTAATTAATTCAGAATCCTACTACGCATTATTATTCAGTATTCATTTACTGTTTTATTCTCTGGTTCACCAAGCTGACTTGAGCATCGAGGGGCCTCCTTAAAAACCCCTAGGGACCCCTCTAACGTCTTCGTACGTGTGTAGGTAAGTTCCCAATCAAAGAATTTTCCAGCCTTCTTCTCCTCGGAGAAGAAGACGTGAAGACTTCCCACTTGGAAAGAGGAAGACGTGAAGACTTCACCATCAAGAAGAGGATTGACGTGAAGACTTTCTTCTCGGGAAGAGGATTTTGTTTTAGATAAATATTTTTATCATGATTTTAATGATTTTGTTTTACTGTGTTTTTACACCAAAACAATGTTCCTAAATATTGTCCAAATACTCCCGAATGATTTAAAATGATTTTACTAATTTTTTGGAGTATTTCTTGAAGTTTATTTTTGATAAAAATTAGACAACACTTCAGATCGAGTTCAACCTCCCTATAGGGCAACCCGTGTCCAAGTTGATTTTTGAAACAGAAACGACGGTCGAAATTTTTCAAAGAGGTTGACCGGTCGACTGGTGTTTGAAGTTTGGTTCGAAATTTGGAACTCCTCTGTATTGATTTTTTGAAAGGGTCAACCGGTCCTGGTGGACCTCAACCGGTCGAACCCCATGTCGACCGATCGACCTGTGTAATTTTTAAATGCTTATTTTGAGCTCTTATTTCTATTCGACCGATCACCCTATGGTTTTGACAGCAAACTTACCGTTGAACTGACAGACAACATTTCCTCATTTTAGGGGGTTGATTTATAACAACTATAATCTTGATTTTAATTGCATTTTTTTTTGTAGAAATCAATCTCCAAGAAGGAGCCTATGTCTGGAAATCAATCCAAGACCTCTCCTATAAATAGAGGAAGCATTGAAGCAACAAGATACAACACAACAACACAAGCAAATATATACAAGCCAATACTTTGTTCTTCATTGTATAAATTCTTGTTGTAATAGCCTAAGCTCTTGAACTCGCACATTTCGAGGTCTAGGCTTTTATTCTTGATTACACTTGCACTCAAAAATTTTATACTTCATTATCGAGTTGTAATCTTGAATTTGTTAATCATCCAAAGCAAGATATCCTTGTTAGTGTTCTTGTGGTAAGAGCACACTTGGGTGATCTTAGGTGTTGAAGAGTGTGGTACTCTTCATAGGTGAAAGAAGATTGTGATAATCTTCTAAGAGGTGTTTTAAGAAGATTGTGGTAATCTTCAAAGGTGGTGGTGTAATAGTTGTGGTAACTATTAATAAAATTCTTTTTCTTTTTCGAAATCCATCCCGGAGATACTGGGGTGGTAGAGCACGTAGTCCCTAGGTGGGGTGAAGCTCTATAAATCATTGAGTGTTGTTTATTTTCTGCATTTATATTCTTGCTATCATCTTCATATTCGAAAACGAGGGCAAAACTCGAAAAATCGGCATAATCTATTCACCCCCCTCTAGATTATCGTAGCCACTTGGACTAACAAGTGGTATCATAGCCAAACTCTTTGGCTAGCTCGTTCCACATCGCGAGTAAAGAGGAAAGATCCATGGCTACAAATGAAGGCTAGCTTGCTACCGGCACATCGACCAACAAGCCACCACTATTCGACGTCAACAACTACGCATTTTGGAAAGACCGAATGGAGTGCTTTTTACAAGGGTGCGGGTTTGACATATGGAATGCCATTATTGAATGGATTGATCAACCTACCAAGAAGTTGGAGGATGGTACCTCGGCTCTCAAAACTTTCAAGGAATTTGACGACAACGACAAGAAGTCATTCTCTCTCAACGGTAAGGCCTTATATATTTTACATTGTTCACTTACCGCCACCAAGTACAATCGCATTAGAGGAATAAGGTCCGCACATGAAGTATGGGAAAAATTAGAAACAATATATGGAGGCACAAAGAAAGTAAAGCAAGCAAGAAAAATAATGCTTGTGAAAGACTTTGAAAATTTCAATATGCATGATGGTGAAAGCATATCAAAAATAGTGGAAAGGCTTGACAACATTGTCAATCCTCTTGTGGCTCTCGGGAAAGTCATCTCCGAAGAAGACAAGGTGACTAAGGTACTAAATGCTCTTCCCGGCTCATGGTCCGAAAAAGTGACGGCAATCACGGAAGCACAAAATCTCGAGACACTCAAGTTCGATAAGCTCATTGGGAACCTCATCATTTATGAAGTCTATCTCAAGGAGAGAAAAAATTCCAAATCATCCACCTCTCAATCGGGTACGCAAAATATTCCTTAAGGCTTAGCATCTTCTTCTAATAATGTATATTATGCTAGTGACGAAGATGATCATGAGGAGACGGCCGATCTTGTCCGAAAATTTGCAAAATTTGTGAATAAAATAAGGCAAGAAAGTCGAGAGACAACTCACGTTTCAAATATGAAAAATCCGGGCACTACATAGCCGATCGCCCGAAACTAGCGGAAGAAGAACAAAAGAAGAAAAAGCCTTTTCCGAAAAAGAAGGCACTAAATGCGGATGTCAAAACTTGGGATGAACTACTTGCCACATCCGACGAAGAAGGAGAACCATAGACGATGAAAATAACGAGGTACGCTCTAACTCTTCAACTTCTTCCTTAGTTGATGTTGCAAAATGAGTTTCAAAATTCGATTGTTAAATACAAGACTTTGAAAAAGGAGTATAAAGAGCTTAAATTAGAAAAAGATAAATTGTTTACTTCTTATGAATCTCTTGATCATGCTCATGCTATTACTCTTACAAAAGTCCGTACTCTTGAAACCGAAAAACAAACGCTCACAAATGATATTAAAAATTTGAAAAAGGATGTGCATCGATTTAATTTAATCACGGATAAAGTTACAAAAATTATAGATGTACAAAGAGGTGAGCATTCAAAATTAGGACTTGGTTACAAACCTTTTCAAAATGCTTTCAAGAAAAATGACCAAGGTCCGACTTTTGTACGTGCTAGTAGTTCCCACAATCTTATTTGCTTTTATTGTGGTAAAGTTGGACATTATGCTACTCATTGTAAATTGAAAAATAACTTTAGCTATTTTTGGAGACCCAAAAGTCTAAAAGCTAACCCCCATGGACCCCAAAATTATAGGGTACCTAAAAATAATTTATTTGTAGGTAATAGGGCTATAACAACAATGGAGGATTCAAAATGGCTCGTCGACAGCGGGTGTTCG
Organism: Rehmannia glutinosa; assembly: GCA_016081115.2. Classification (NCBI taxonomy): domain Eukaryota; kingdom Viridiplantae; phylum Streptophyta; class Magnoliopsida; order Lamiales; family Orobanchaceae; genus Rehmannia; species Rehmannia glutinosa. The sequence continues at coordinate 40,741 of JABTTQ020000609.1, read as the reverse complement.
CGCCATATGACCGGAAGGAAAGAACTTTTTACCAACATCAAGCTCCAAGAAGAGGGTATGGTCATGTTCGGGAATGGCAAAGGAAAAATTCTTGGAAATGGAGAAATTGGTAACTCTTATTTCTCTCTTAGTAATGTTCTTTATGTTGAAGGGCTTAAGTTTAATTTGATAAGTGCTAGCCAACTTTGTGATTCAAATTATAATGTTATTTTCAATAAAAAAATGTCTTATTGTTAAAAATGATGAAATTATTTGTGAAGCAAATAAAAAAGGCAATCTTTACAACAAGTAATTTGGTTAGTCAAAATATTTCATGTCTTGTCGCCAATAATGATTTAACTAGTCTACGACATAGACGACTTGGACATGTTGGATACAAAAATTTGCAAACTATTTACAAAACCAACATGTAAAAGGACTACCCAAATTGAATTTTGAAAATCTTGGCTTATGTGACACTTGTCAAAAGAACAAGTTATTTAAAAGTAGTTTTAAACCCAAAAATAAAATTTCCCACAACCAAACCCCTATAATTACTTCACCTTGATTTGTATGGGGATATTGGTACTACTAGTTTAAGTGGAAAATATTACACCTTTGTTATAGTCGATGATTTTTCTAGATATACTTGGGTTATTTTTCTTGCAAATAAAAGCGATGCCGTTAATGAGTTTGTTAAGTTGTGTAGACTTATTGAAAATGAAAAGGAAGATACTATCAATTCTATTCGAAGTGATCGAGGTGGTGAATTTGATGAAGAATTTAGAGTCTTTTGTGAAACCAAAGGATATGCTCATAATTTTTCGGCTCCAAGAACACCTCAACAAAATGGAGTAGCCGAAAGGAAGAATCGGACGCTTCAAGAAATGAGTCGGTCTATGCTCAATGAATTTTCACTTTCAAAATATTTTTGGGCCGAAGCCGTAAGTACCGCATGCTATGTTATTAATCGTGTTTATCTTCGTCCTAAATTGAATAAAACACCGTATGTGCTTTGGAAAGGAAGAACTCCAAATATTAGTTACTTCAAAATATTTGGATGTAAGTGTTTTATTTTGAATACTAAGGATCAATTGGACAAACTTGATCCTAAGACCGATGAAGGAATATTTATGGGGTATTCAATCAAGAGCAAAACATATCGGGTTTACAATAAGACTAGTTTGGTTATTGAAGAATCTATCCATGTAAAATTCAATGAAGCCTCGGGTGTTGAAAGAATACCCGATGATGATAGTGATGAATAGGATGTTGTTGAACAAAATATTCAAGATAATGCTCAAAATGATCAACCCTCTACTTCAAATGATCAACCTTCAACTTCAAATGTTCCTCAAGAAGAGAAAGGTGATAATTCGGACCTTCTCGTGGCATTGAAATTTAAGGGAGATCACCCAAAAGATCTCATTATTGGTGATCCCCTTGATAAAGTGATGACTAGAAGAAAATTTGCCGAGAAAGCTCATATATCTCAAAAAGAGCCTAAAAATGCTAAGGAAGCTATTGAAGATGAGGATTGGTTTTTAGAAATGCAAGAGGAGTTGAATCAATTTGAAAGGAATGATGTTTGGGAATTGGTACCTTGTCCTCCATCACAAACAATTATTGGTACAAAATGGGTATTTCGGAACAAACTCGATGACCAAGGTAATATTGTTCGAAACAAAGCAAGGTTAGTAGCTCAAGGGTATTGTCAAGAAGAAGGTATTGATTATGATGAAACTTTTGCACCCGTAGCACGTTTAGAAGCTATTCATATTTTACTTGCCTATTCTTGTTTTAAAAATTTCAAGCTTTACAAAATGGATGTTAAAGCCGTTTTTCTCAATGGTTTTATTCAAGAAGAAGTCTATGTAAAACAACCTCCGGGGTTTGAAATTCTTTCTAGGCCTAATGATGTTTATAAACTTAAAAAAGCCTTATATGGTTTAAAACAAGTACCCCGAGCATGGTATGATAGACTTAGCTCTTTTCTTTTACAAAATGGATTTACAAGAGGTAAAGTTGATACTACTCTCTTTGTTTTTGAAAAAGGGCAAGATTGCTTATTAGTGCAAATTTATGTTGATGATATTATACTTGGTGCTACTAATGAATCCTTGTGCAAGAAATTTTCTAAGTTAATGCAAGGTGAATTCGAGATGAGTATGATGGGGGAGCTAAACTTCTTCCTTGGACTTCAAATTAAGCAATGCCAAGAAGGGATTTATATTTCACAATCAAAGTATACAAAAGAACTTTTGAAGAAGGTTGGCATTGAAGAAGGAAGAACCGTCACTACTCCAATAGCAACCAATATCAAGTTAGACAAAGATGAAAAAGGCAAGTCGGTTGATGAATCCAAGTATCGAGGTATGATTGGTAGTTTACTTTATTTAACCGCAAGTAGACCCGATATTCTTCATGCCGTATGCCTATGTGCTCGTTTTCAAAGTAATCCCAAAGAATCTCATATGAGTGCCGTTAAAAGAATTTTTCGATATTTGAAAGACACTATCTCTTATGGTTTATTTTATCCAAAGAATGAAAATTTTTCTCTTAAAGGATATAGTGATTCGGACTATGCGGGAAATATTGATGATCGCAAAAGTACATCCAGATCATGTCAATTTTTAGGCGATTGCCTAGTATCTTGGTTTTCAAAGAAACAAAATTGTGTTTCACTATCAACGGCCGAATCCGAATACATTTCCACGGCCTTTTGTTGTACTCGATTGCTTTGGATGAAACAAACCTTAGCGGACTATAAATGTTCTTTTGAAAATGTTCCTATTTTTTGTGATAACACGTCCGCTATAAATATTGCTCAAAACCCGGTTCATCATAAATGTACTAAACATATTGAGGTTCGTCATCATTTTTTAAGGGATTGTGTTTCCAAACGAAAAATTGAGATGTCTTTTGTTCCATCTCAAGATCAATTAGCGGATATTTTTACAAAACCACTATCCTTCGAGACTTTTGCTTCAATACGAGCTCGGTTAGGCATAATGCATATTGAATGAGGTCTATGTTTGCAATTTTCACGTTTTAAAACTTAGGGGTGAAAAATCGGATTTTTGGATCAAATTTTGGAAAATATAAGAACAGACTGCTCCAGTGATCAAATGGAGTGAGGTCAACCGGTCGACATCACCTCGAACCGGTCGACCATGTCGATTTTTCGAATATAATGCATTATGTTCCCAGACTAAGCCATTTTGGCTCTTCCCCTTCATTTTTCGACCCTTTTGCTATTTTCACACACAATTCACTCAAAATGAATTTTGTTGTATAATTTCTATATCTTGGACTTCATATTGCTCGTTTATCATTATTGTTGCTCATCTTTATCGATTAATTGGTACGAATTCTTCTCTTTAATCTCAATTGGGTTGAACCCTTGAGAACTTGGTTTAATGTTAATGTCTTGATATAATTAAAATATATTTTTGATGAGCATATTGATAATTGTTGATTGTATGTTGTAAAATTGCAATTTGGTGATGAAAAATTTGGGCTTGATTACATTTACAAGGGCTATATACGTCTTCTTTTTCATTCGACGCCGCGCAAGTGTTCGACAAAATATTTTAAAGAAAATTTCATCACTTACATGATTCTCTCGATTTCAAAAGTCTTATACATTTATAGAGATCATGTTTTGTCAATCAAATGAGCTTTTACAAGTCATATTATCGACTTTTCCTTTAGCTTTTGGAATTTTAAACTTCATGATCATAAGCTCGATAAATCGGTTCAATTGCACACTTTGATATGTTTATATGACGTTTTTATCGTGCTAACATTCTTTTTGATGATTCCAAAGGGGGAGAAACAGGAAATAAGCTCTTTAGCTCAAAGAAGCTAGAAAAAGCTCGCAGAAAAAGCTATAAGCTGTGGCTATTAAAAGCCAAAAGTTGTGGATGGTACTTAGTCTAATAGTTGTATTATGGACTTGTATAATTGTCTAATGAAGTCTTTTTAACAGGGGGAGCTTTTAAGATCTTGATACTTAAGCTCAAAATCGAAAATCTGAGCTTTTAGCTTTTATATACTTGCTTCTATTATTTCTCTTGTTGTGCATGTTGAAAGGGGGAGCTTTCACAAAATATTTTTGAAAATCTTTACTCCCATCATTATGACTATTATGCATGGAATGTTGTTACTTAAAATGGATAGTTACTTTTGACCGGAAAATTCGTTTTACTTTCAAAATCGACCTCTGAAAATTATTTAGGTTTGTAATCATCAAAAAGGGGGAGTTTGTAAGATAAATGTTTTTATCATGATTTTGATGATTTTGTTTTACTGTGTTTTACACCAAAACAATGTTCCTAAATATTTTCCAAAATACTCCCGAATGATTTAAAATATTTTTACTAATTTTTCGGAGTATTTCTTGAAGTTTATTTTTGACAAAAATTGAACAACACTTCTGTATCGAGTTCGACCGGTCGCCCTATAGGGAAACCCGTGTCTGAAGTTGATTTTTGAAACAGAAATGACGGTCGAAATTTTTCAAAGAGGTCGACCGGTTTGAAGTTTGGTTCGAAATTTGGAACTTCTCTGTATTGATTTTTCGAAAGGGTCAACCGGTCCTGGTGGACGTCAACTGGTCGAACCCCATGCCGACCAGTCGACCTGTGTAATTTTTGGGCGTTTATTTTGAACTCTTATTTCTATTCAACCGGTCGCCCTATGGTTTTGACAACAAACTTACCGTTGAACCAGCAAACAACTTTTCCTCATTTTAGGGGGTTGATTTCTAACAGCTATAATCTTGATTTTAATTGCATTTTTTTTTTTGTAGAAATCAATCTCCAAGAAGGAGCCTATTTCTGGAAATCAATCCAAGACCTCTCCTATAAATAGAGGAAGCATTGAAGCATCAAGATACAACACAACAACACAAGCAAATACATACAAGCAAATACTTTGTTCTTCATTGTCTAAATTCTTGTTGTAATAGCCTAAGCTCTTGCACTTGCACATTTTGAGGTCTAGGCTTTCATTCTTGATTAATCTTGCACTCAAAAATTGTATAATTCATTATCGAGTTGTAATCTTGAATTTGTCAATCATCCAAAGTAAGATATCCTTGTTAGTGTTCTTGTGGTAAGAGCACACTTGATTGATCTTAGGTGTTGAAGAGTGTGGTACTCTTCATAGGTGAAAGAAGATTGTGGTAATCTTTTATGAGGTGTTGTAAGAAGACTGTGGTAATCGTCAATGGTGGTGGTGTAATAGTTGTGGTAACTATTAATAAAATTATTTTTCTTTTTGGAAATCCATCCCGAAGATACTAAGGTGGTAGAGCACGTAGTCCCTAGGTGGGGTGAAGCTCTATAAATCATTGAGTGTTGTTTATTTTCTGCATTTATATTCTTGCTATCATCTTCATATTTGAAAAAGAGGGCAAAACTTGAAAAATCGACATAATCTATTCACCCCCTCTAGATTATCGTAGCCACTTGGACTAACATTATTGTCAACCCAATTAACTTGGAGTGATCTGCCATAGAAAACAACATCATATATATATATATATCCCTGAGATTGGGTTTCGAATGTTTGGAGAATTAGAATTCTCTCCGTTTCTGGCCCAATGACCCCAAATTTCCGGCCGCCTCTAGAATTTCTACATAAAACACTTATAGGACCAACTATGCCATCTCCTTCAACTTATGGACTAAAAGTGCAATTAATCCCCAAAAATTTGTGCTTTCATGCCGCATCTCAAAATCATGCCGCTTCCTTTTCAGCCATGGCATCAAATGTTGCGCCACGACTCCATTTTTTATGAGAAAATTACACAAAATACCCTTTATTTTGAAAAAATGACAAAAATACCACCCCATGACAAATATGCCCCACCCGGTCAATAAACACGACAAATATACCCACCGGTTTCTTACCTCTTCAGTTTTTTACCCTCCATCATTTTCTTAAGTTCCATAGCTAGGTTAAAGCAGTTTATTACTGAATTTCGCAACTCGGTTTGGCGCGCATTTTTTTTGCAATTCCTCAGTCGATCGTGGCCACGTTCCCCACCCTTTCTTTCAGTTTCAGTCCTTCGAGCTCCATCACGTTCTCTGTAGGTTTAATTTCTTTTTAAAACCTCTGGTTTTGGTAGGTTTTTAATGGCTCCTAAAAACGCTCCTAAAAACTCTCCTCATAAAAGAATATTGAGAAGTTCTTCGAAGGAAACAGCAGATTCCTCGAAAAAGAGGAATTTTCAGAAGGGCGCTGCTGGTTCTATGGCTTCTAAGAAGAGGAAAGTAGAAATGATTGTTGAGGAAGAAGCGGTTCTGGATGTTAAATCACCATCCAAAACTGTGAAATCGAATGTTGGTGTTAAAGCTGCTGGAAAGAAGAAGGTTTCTTTTGAAGAAACGTATGTTGCTGAGGTATGAGTTTTGTGTATTTTGATTTGTACTTTTTTGTTTGTTTCGATGTTGTTTCTTATTTGTTTCTGTTATGTTTCATATGTTCTTTTAAGTATTTAAGTTGAAGTAGTTGTTGATTTTGTGTCTTTTGTGTTTCTGTTTTGTTTCATTGTTGTTTCTAGGGTTTCAAGTATGTTCTTGACCCTGCTGATTGGTTTACTGCTCGAGTAAACACTGCCTTCTCGTTTGATGTTATTAACAATATAAAGAAAATTTATCTGACACCCAACTGGAGGCATTTAAGAATACATGTTTTAAATATTTCTTGGACATGAAAGAAGTTGATTTCCAAATCATCTTGTCCATTCGTTGTTGAAACGTTAAGTCGTCCATTCGAAGAAGGACGAAATTGTTGTGTTTATGGGTGGAAAGTTATTGAGGTTTGGGTTTGGGGAGTTTGCTATTGTGACCGGTCTGAATTGTCTTGGTGTTAGGCCTTCGTTGTTGGGGGATGTTCGTAGCTCTATTATATTTCAGAAGTATTTTACTCGCAGAAGCAAGTTCAATAGGCAGTCGATTGAGGAATGTTTTTTAATGCGTGTTTGGGGTGATGAGGATCTAGATGCCCTGAAATTGGCTTACTGTATTTTCTCCATTTTTTTCTTTTTACTTCTACGGGTAGTTCGGTTGAGATGTCATTTTTTGAGTTGGTGGACAAGGATATGGATGTGTTTGACACATATCCACGGGGAAGGGAGTTGTTTGATGTTACTATGCGTGATTTGAGGCATCAAATCTTGTACATAAACAAACTTCAAGGTGAGGAGAATCTTGGTGGAAACGTACAAAATTTTATAGAATTCAAGGATTTCCGTTGGCTTTCTAGATTTGGTTCTACGAGTGTTGCCCAGAGGTGAACGGGAAGTTTTATACTCGGGTTGATTATGAGATCCCAAGGATTTTGAACTGGACTTGTTCAAAGTCTGGGAAAGACAACAAAGTGAGGGCCGAAGGCTTGGAGATGAAGATATCTAATCGGTCTGCTGAACAGACAATATGATTTTACTATTATTTTCATGCTGTAGTGTTTCATTTATGTTTCAGAATTGTTTCTTCATTGTTTCTGACTTTTGTTTTATTTTTTCTTATTTCAGTTGGGTTTGAAGAATTTGTGGCCTACTGAGGATGAGCTTGTGTAGCTGTGCATTCAGACATTTTATGATAAATCAAACTACACCTTCAGCCCGCTTGACGATGATTTTGTTGTTGGAAAGTTGAAGCGCAAGGAAGTCATTGTTGGTAGTGGGTCAAAGTATACCGTTGATGATATTACTAGAACCACAATGATTGTTTTCTAACGATTTTTAGGTTTTTAAGATTTCCACTACAAATTCTTGGAAGATCAATTTGCAATTGTTTTCTCTGAGTTGGCCGATATTAAGAGGAAACTAGAGGTTCTCATACTTTTTTTTTTGGTTTTAATTATTAGTATTTTTTTGTTATCTTTCTAGATTTTCCTTTGTGTTTCTTTTGTGTTTCAAGATTATTTCTTTGTTGTTTCTGTTCATCACATGGTTGTTGTTTTTCATGTAGGTTCGTGGTGGTGTCGAGGAAGCTAAGTAGGTTGATGAATCAGAGTCTAAGAGTGAAACCGAATCTAATGGCATGTCATTAGGTTCAGGTTCTGAGGAAGATGCAGATGAGGAAAAAGATGGAGAGGATGATGTTGATGATGGGAATATCGATGTTCCCATTGGGGAAGCTTGAAATGATATGCCTACGGATTTGGGTGATGTTGGTGGTCGTGCTAAGGAGGTTTCTGCTGTTGTTTTTGAGAAAAAAATGATGATACTGGTGAAGCTGATCTAAGTGCTGCGGAGGGAGTTGCAGCTAGTGGCCTGGTGAGTTTGGAACAAAGCATGGGGAAGGTGGTTGATGATTCAAGGAAGGACGATGGTGAGATGGAGAAGGTGTCTGACGAATCAAGCAAGGACCGTGGTGAGATGGAGAAGGTGGCTGATGAATCAAGCAAGGACGGTAGGGAGGAGAACAATTTTCTTAGTTCTCAGGAACTTGACAATCTCAACCTTTCTCAAATTGATGATATATTGAACACTGCAAGTCAAGCTGCACTGGGGAAGGTGTGTTTAATTTATAGTTTATGTTATTTTGTTGTTTTTGAATTCTGTTTGTTCTTTGTCATTTTATTCCCTTTTTTTTTTGGTTTAGGGTGCTTTGAAAAGTCCAGTTGGTATTTGCTCCAATCTGTCTCCCTCTATGAAGAGGGTTTCGAAACCGTCCGTTGCGGTGAGAACTCCGTTCACCACTAACTTTGAGTCTTCCGATGATGCTGTCGCTGAAGGTGTTGAACCCCCGGACGTGGTGATTGGATCGGAAGACGTCGGCGACAAAGATGTCATTGTGGATGCTGGTGAAAAAGTTCCAAAAGCCTTGGTGAAGGGAAGGTGCCCGCTGGACGAGAATATGGGTGAAGGTCCGGGGATAAGGGCTCTGTCGGATGGGTTGAATGAGTGGCGTGCGGAAGGGTTTTATTCTCAAGGGTATACACCTTTATTATTTTCATATTTGTAATTAATAACTATCTGAAACAATAGTGAAATAATTTTGAAACATATAGGAAACAATTACATAAATGTTATAAATTTGTGATTAGTTTGTTTTTATTTGATACTCTTTTCAGCCCGAATCGATACTCGGAGGAAGATGACAAAGTTGAGCCTTCTTTGAAACTTGGTGTCTGTGAAGTGAAGTCGAAGTCATGGTTTCACAGTCTGTATTATGTTGATGAGTACTTGGCTTCTTCTGTAAGTTTTTATTGTCTTTAATGTTGTTTTTGGAATTGTTCCTTCTATTTTTTGATTGTGTTTTGTGCTTATTTTGCAGCATATTGATGTGCTTTTCTACTATTTGAGGAAGAAATTCCTATACGGGCATAGTGCTGTGACATTCACAACAACCGATTTGATATTTGACCCGTGCATCCAAAGCATTTGTAAGAAATTTTGCCAAGTGAACAAAAGAAAGAAGAAACATTTTGATATGTCCATGATCAATGTCAATACCACAGTTGTGGACTATATCATGGGATATGATATAGTGTGTGGACGGCCATGGTCGGAAGTTGATCATATCTTGTTCCCCATACATTGCATTGATATGGAACATTGGGTAATGGGATGGTTGAGCGTGAAGGAGAGAACTATCTATCTATACAATTCATTGAAGACGGATGATTCTCTTAAAGTCGCTGCTGAAGCTGTGAAAGCTTACAACTCTCTCCTTCCTCGGTTCTTGTCCTTGGTAGCCTTTTATGGTGTCCATCTCAATGCTGTTCTTGGTGAGGGTGCGTATTCCGGTGATCCGAATTCTGCTATGAAAGTCGTTGTTGTGAAAGACATTCCTTTGCAGACCAAGAAGTAAGTTTTTTTTATATATTTTCCATTTGTTTGTTCTTTTTTGTTGTTTTTGTTTTTGTTGTTTTATATGTCTGACTATCCATTTTTTCATTTCTTTTTGTAGTGACTGTGGCGTTTTTGTTGCGTGCTATGCGGAGTATTTTATTGCCGGGAAGAAAATGGATGTTAAAGCGTTTGACGTAGAGAATGAGCGGTCAAAGTTTAGTCATTTGTGTTAGATAAATGTTTTTATCATGATTTTGATGATTTTGTTCGAATGAGTTTTTATACCAAAACAATGTCCCTAAATGTTGTCCCAACACTTCCGATCGATCTAAAATGTTTTTACTATTTTTCGGAGTATTTCTTGAAGTTTATATTCGATTTAAAATTGGACAACACTTTTGTTTCAGAGGCTCGAAGTCGCCCTATAGGGCAACCCGTACTGAGTTGAGTTTTGAAACAGAAAAAATGGGTCGTAAGAGAAAATGGGGAGAGCGACCCAGGTCGGCCGAGGTGGGCGACCGGTGAGGGCAACCGGCCGACCACCGGGCGACCGGTACTGGGAGTGCCCTCTCAAATGCGGACTTCTGTTTTGATTTTCTATCAACCCCAACCGGTCAAGACCAAGGGCGACCAGTCGAACCCCCTTCGACCGGTCCCCTCTGTAAAAATTCGCAGAATTTCATTTCAATCTTATCTCTCGTGCGACCGGCCGAACCCCTGTTTATCAAAAACTATCCGTTGCATTTTCGAATGACTTTTCCTTATTTTGTGGGATTGATTTCTAACAAATGACTATATTGATGATTTTAAATGGTTTCTTTTGCAAAGAAATCACTCCCCGGAGGAGGAGCCAATGTCTGAAAATCAAAGCCAAGACCTCTCCTATAAATAGAGGCTTCATTCAAACAACAATATACAACACTCCATACAAGCAAAGAGCAAACAAAGCAAACACTTTCATATATCTTGTTGTATTAGCCTTAGCACTTTCACTTGCACAAATTTGAGGTCTAGGCTTTCAATTCTTGATTACACTTGTACTCATATTGTATCTTGATTTTGGTCATCATTCAACACAAGACATCCTTGTGAGTATTCTTGTGGTAAGAATACACTTGGGTGATCTAGGTGATAGGTGTTTGAAGGTTGTGGTAATCTTCAAAGGTGTTGTAAGAGGATTGTGATAATCCTCAAGGTGGTGTAAGAGGGTTGTGGTAATCCTCAAGGTGTTGTATTAATTTTTGGTATATTAATAAAATCTTTTTTCCTTTTGAAATCCATCCCGGATATACTGGGGTGGTAGAGGATTAGGCCCTAGGTGGGTTGAACCTCTTTAAATCAACGAGTGTTGTTTTATTTACGCATTTACATTCTCGTCTTTGTTTGATTATTCGAAAAAGAGGGCAAAATCTGAAAAACCGAGATAATCTATTCACCCCCTCTAGATTATCGTAGCCACTTGACTAACAAGTGGTATCGAGCCAAACTCTTTGGCTAGCTCGTTCCGAGTAAAGAGGAAAGATTCATGGCTACGAATGACGCTTATCTCACCACCGGCGCCTCCACCAACAAGCCACCATTGTTCGACGCCAACAACTACGCATTTTGGAAAGACCGTATGGAGTGCTTTCTACAAGGGTGCGGGTTTGACATATGGAATGTGGTTATTGAAGGAGTTGATCAACCAACGAAAAAAATGGAGGATAGCACCTCGGCTCCTAAACCTTTCAAGGAGTTCGATGAAAATGATAAGAAGGCTTTCTCTCTAAACGGTAAGGCCTTAAATATTTTGCATTGCTCACTTACCGCCACCGAGTACAATCGCATACGAGGCATAAGGTCGGCACATGAGGTTTGGGAAAAATTGGAGACTATATATGAAGGGACAAAGAAGGTCAAGCAAGCTAGAAAGACCATGCTTGTTAAAGACTTTGAAAACTTTAACATGTATGATGGTGAAAGCATCTCCAAGATGGTGGAAAGGCTTGACAACATTGTCAATCCTCTTGTGGCCCTCGGTAAAGTCATCTCCGAAGAAGACAAAGTGACTAAGGTATTGAATGCTCTTCCCGGCTCATGGTCCGAAAAGGTGACGACAATCACGAAAGCACAAAATCTTGAGACACTCAAGTTTGACGAGCTCATCGGGAACCTCCTCATCTATGAAGTCTATCTCAAGGAGAGGAAAAATACCAAACCAACCATCAATCAATCGGGTATGCAAAATATTCCTAAAGGTCTTGCTTCCTCTTCTAATAATGCATACTATGATAATGATGATGATGATGAGGAGACGGCCGCACTTGTTCGAAAATTTGCAAAATTTGTGAATAAAAATAAAGCAAGAAAACCAAGAGATAATGCTTGCTTTAAGTGCGGAAAACCCGGGCACTTCATAGCCGATTGCCCAAAACTCAATGAGGAGGAACAAAAGAAAAAGAAGCCTTTTCCGAAAAAGAAGGCTCTAAATGCGGATGTCAAAACTTGGGATGAGCTACTCGAGACATCCGACGAGGAAGGTGAAACCGAACATGGTCTTATGGCTATAGACGATGAAAATAATGAGGTAATAGGCGCTATAACAACCATGGAGGATTCGAAATGCCTCGTGGACAGCGGATGTTCACGCCATATGACCGGAAAGAGAGAACTTTTTACCAACATCAAGTTCCAAGAAGAGGGTATGGTCATGTTCGGCAATGGCAAAGGAAGAATTCTTGGAAATGGAGAAATTGGTAACTCTTCTTTCTCTCTTAATAATGTTCTTTTAGTAGAAGGGCTTAAATTTAATTTGATAAGTGTTAGCCAACTTTGTGATTCAAATTAAAATGTTGTTTTCAATAAAGAAAAATGCCTTATTCGTAAAAATGATGAAATTATTTGTGAAGCAAATAGAAAAGGCAATCTTTACAAAATTTCTACTAGTGATTTGGTTAGTCAAAATGTTTCTTGTCTTATCGCCAACAATGATTTAACGAGTTTATGGCATAGGCGACTTGGACATGTTGGATATAAAAGTTTGAAAAATATTTACAAAAACCAACATGTAAAAGGACTACCCAAATTGAATTTTGAAAAACTTGGCTTATGTGACACTTGTCAAAAGAACAAATTAGTTAAGAGTAGTTTTAAGCCCAAAAATGAAATTTCCACAACCAAGCCTCTACAACTTCTTCACCTAGATTTGTATGGGGATATTGGTACGGCTAGTCTAAGTGGAAAACATTACACTTTTGTAATTGTTGATGATTTTTCTAGATACACTTGGGCTCTTTTTCTTGCAAATAAAAGCGATGCCGTTAATGAGTTTGTTAAGTTGTGTAGACGCATTGAGAATGAAAAGGAAGATACTATTAAAACTATTCGAAGTGATCGAGGCGGAGAATTTGACGGTGAGTTTAGAGTCTTTTGTGAAACCAAGGGATATACACACAATTTTTCGGCTCCAAGGACACCTCAACAAAATGGTGTAGCCGAAAGGAAGAATCGGACATTTTTACAAAACCGCTAACTTCCGAGACTTTTGCGTCAATACGAGCTCGGTTAGGCATAATGCATATTGAATGAGGTCTACGTTTGCATTTTGCATGTTTTTAAAACTTAGGGGCGAAAAATCGAATTTTTGGTTGAAAATTCGGATTTTGAAAATTTTGACAAAAACAGTGGGCTGAAGAGGTTGAGGGCAACCGGTCGCCCTCAACGTCGACCGGTCGCCCTCAACCACGATTGGTCGCCCTAGGCCAAATTTTGGTTTAAGTTCGCTTCTGTTTTTCAAAGATTTGTTATTTTCACTTCTTTTTGCCATTTTTCGTCCCTTTTGCCAAATGCACACAATTTTCACTCAAAATTGATTTTCATGCATTCAATTCATATCTTGGACCTTATATAGCATGTTTATCATCATCATTGCTCATCTTTTCCGATCAAATGGTAAGAATTTTCCTTACTTTGCTCAAATGGGTTGAACCCTTGAGTTTATGGCTTTCTTGTATATTTCTTGATATTTTTTGCTTATGATCTTGATGAGCTTAGTTATTATGTTGTATTGTATGATGTTTGATGTGAATTGGTGATGCAATTTTTTGGCTTGGATCATTTACAAGGGCTATATACAACTCTTTTTATTTTTCACGCCCACAATGTGTTCAATGAAATGTCACAATGAAAATTTCAACTTCTACATGATTCTCTCGCTTCCAAAAGTCTTCAATACTCATTGAGATCATGTTTTGGCAAATAAAACGAGCGTATGAACTCTTCATGATACATTTCTCCCATTTTCCTTGGTGTTTAAGCCTAAATTGCTCAATGGTTGATAAACCATTTCTTTGGCGCACTTTGATATACTTTTATGATGTTTTTATCATCCTAACATTTTTTTTTTGATGATTCCAAAGGGGAGAAACAGAAATTGGCTCGTTAGCTCAAAGAAGCTAATAAAAGCTCATGATAGTAGCTATAAGCTATGGCTTATTAAGGCCATAAGTTGTGAAGAAAACTCACCCAATGATTGTTTTATGAACTTGTTTGCATGGATAATAAGTATTTGTGACAGGGGAGCTTCTAAGCTCATGGAGTTGTTGTTTATTTTGTAAAAGCTTGTGCTTCTAGCTTATGCAATATTTCTTATTAATGTGCTTGTTGATAGGGGAGCTTTTGTAAAATGTTTTTAAACGGATAGTTTACTCATAAACCGGAAAATTATTCTGCTTTTTCAAATCGTCCTCTTGAAAATTGTTTTGGTTTGTAATCATCAAAAAAGGGGAGTTTGTTAGATAAATGTTTTTATCATGATTTTGATGATTTTGTTCAAATGAGTTTTTATACCAAAACAATGTCCCTAAATGTTGTCCCAACACTTCCGATCGATCTAAAATGTTTTTACTATTTTTCGAGTATTTCTTGAAGTTTATATTCGATTTAAAATTGGACAACACTTTTGTTTCAGTTCGACCGGTCGCCCTATAGGGCAACCCGTACCTGAGTTGAGTTTTGAAACAGAAAATGGGTCGTAAGAGAAAATGGGGAGGGCGACCGGTCGACCAGGTGGGCGACCGGTGAGGGCGACCGTCGACCACTGGGGCGACCGGCACTGGGGAGTGCCCTCTCAAATGCGGACTTCTCTTTTTGATTTTCTATCAACGCCAACCGGTCAAGACCAAGGGGCGACCGGTCGAACCCCTTCGACCGGTCCCCTGTGTAAAAATTCGCAAATTTCATTTCAATCTTATCTCTGTCATGCGACCGGCCGAACCCCTGTTTATCGAAGAAACTATCCGTTGCATTTTCGCATGACTTTTCCCTATTTTATGGGATTGATTTCTAACAGCTATATTGATGATTTTAAATGGTTTCTTTTGCAGCAAATCACTCCCCAAGGAGGAGCCAATGTCTGGAAATCAAAGCCAAGACCTCTCCTATAAATAGAGGCTTCATTCAAACAACAATATACAACACTCCATACAAGCAAAGAGCAAACAAAGCAAACACTTTCATATATCTTGTTGTATTAGCCTTAGCACTTTCACTTGCACAAATTTGAGGTCTAGGCTTTCAATTCTTGATTACACTTGTACTCATATTGTATCAATCATTATTGAGTTGTAATCTTGATTTTGGTCATCATTCAACACAAGACATCCTTGTGAGTATTCTTGTGGTAAGAATACACTTGGGTGATCTAGGTGATAGGTGTTTGAAGGTTGTGGTAATCTTCAAAGGTGTTGTAAGAGGATTGTGGTAATCCTCAAGGTGGTGTAAGAGGGTTGTGGTAATCCTCAAGGTGTTGTATTAATTTTTGGTATATTAATAAAATCTTTTTTTCCTTTTGAAATCCATCCCGGATATACTGGGGTGGTAGAGGATTAGGCCCTAGGTGGGTTGAACCTCTTTAAATCAACGAGTGTTGTTTTATTTACGCATTTACATTCTCGTCTTTGTTTGATTATTCGAAAAAGAGGGCAAAATCTGAAAAACCGAGATAATCTATTCACCCCCCCTCTAGATTATCGTAGCCACTTGGACTAACAATTTGCTCCACAATCACACGAAGCTGAAGCAACAAAACGGCGACAAGGACGATAGCGACATTGAAATTCTACCTCCATTCCCTAAGGATTCTAGGGAATTGTTGTTAAGAAAATCTTGATAATTTGTGTAATCATCTGAACAAATTTTTCTTAAGTTTGGTACTTTTATTAGTATGGGATATTTGGTATCTATAATAGCTTTCCTTGGAGGATTTGGATTGTTATTGGCCATTTCTATTCACGAATATATTTTGCGGGTAGTACATTTTTGAACAATTTGGAGACGAGTTATGAGATGTTTTTCAGTTAATGTTTTGTTGTTGCTTGGTTTGGGATTGAAAATATTGTGCGTTTTGTTTTACGTTTCTTATGGTCTCTATTTGGTAAATGGTTTTGTTGTGTAATAGAAACATATATGAAACACATTCGAAACAAACATTTGTTTTGTCATCTTATTGTAACAAACAAATTTGAAACAACATAGAAATAATTTGCTTTTGATTTTCTATATGTCGAAGTTGTATCAATTACATGTATATTTGTAATAGTAATATTCTACTACGAGTCCTATTTTGTTTTTGGTTGATTCCTGCATGTTTTTCTACTATGACCAGGATCCCCATATCTTCCACATTTGGTTTTGGCCCTTTTCTCCCTAGCTTCCTTGTGTCTTCTTTTCTTTGGCCTTCCAGACTTTGCCTTGACCTCCGGCGGTAGAGTCTTCATTGTTTTGATTTCATCTGGCAGGACCCAGGTATCTTCATGTGGGATTGGATACACTGTTTCCAAATAAGTTGCTTCTATTGTTTCCTTCATGTAGTATGCCGAGCAGTATTGGTACGGATTTGCATTCAAATCTTTTACTACCGCTAAAGCATGTGGGCATGAAATTTCATCCATTTGAAACTTGTTGCATGTGCAAGTCCTATTTTCCAGGTCCACAACAAATGTTTTCTCAGCTTCTGTGACTTTGAAGATAAAGTCATTTGATGCTTCACCTGAAACATAAATCAAATATATAAGAAACATTTATGAAACAATAGAATATGTGCTAAAAGTTTGCATTAAATTACCCTTAAATTTAGTGAAATAGTGTAGTTTTTCCCCATATACTCTTCAGCTCTTTTTGTTATCCTTGTGAATGTTGATCTTGCTTCAATCCGATGTCTGCACATCCAATCTTGAACTAAAGATCTCATGTATTCGAGCAAAGCTGTTATCGGTAGGTCTCTCCCGGCCACAGTCGCTGCATTCAGTGATTTTGCAATGTTTGAAGTTGTGACAAAGTATCATTTGTTCTGACATTGGAATCGTGTCCATTTCTCATAGCCGATGATGGACAAAGAAGGTCTAGTTCTTCAATGTTTACGCTGCTTCTACGAATGGATCTCGTATTTCGCTATTTTTCCTTTTGAAGTTTTCCTTCGAATTGTTTAGTAGATGATACGTGCACAGCCCGGGAGAGACCTTAGGATATACCTGATCGTTAAAATAATATATTTATGAGAAATTTGTAAAAGGGAATGTTTTTGAAACTATATGTAAAACACGAAAGAAACATATATGAAACAAAAGTGAAAAATCATATAAGGAAATATTTACATTCTGTACCTCCTTTATTGCTGTTTTGATACTCACGTGTCTGTCTGAGACTATGCACATCCCTTCCACGAGACCAAAGATTTGTCTTATCGTTGGGGAAAACCACACCCAGCTCCCATCATTCTCAAAATCCACTACTGCAAAAGCCAATGGGAAAATGTTCCCATTCCCATCCTGTGTGCAGGCAGACAACACAGTCCCCCATAGCTTGCTTTCAGGAATGTACCGTCAACAAAGAATTACAGGAGCTGCGGTGACTCCAGTATCCTTTTATTGATGAATTGATATCCATGAACAAGAAGAGGAACGTGTCATCCTTTTTTTACTATTTCGGTGATTGATCCGGATTCGTTTCCTCCAACATGTACAAGTAAGCGGTAGTTTCGATAAGACTCATCCAACCTTCCCCTTATTATTTCAGGCTTTCTCTTTTGATCTCCACGCCTTTTTGTAGTCGAGACTTATTCCATGCTCATCCTTCATGTCTCTAATTATATATGTTGCATGTAGACTATTTTGATGTTGTTGAGGTACTTTGATTTGATAAGGTCCCCAACTATTTTTGCTGTGGCGGGCCTATTGTCTTTCATCCTCTTATCCAACGAACATGTGTGTGTTGTTTCGTGCTTTCTTACTATGAATCTTGTTGTCCCTAATGTGGATGAGGCTTTCAAATGCCAATTGCAATTTTCATCGAGACACTTTACGTAGTATTGCTTTTTGCACGACTTCTTCACATTATATTGGAAATGATGTTTCAATGCATAACAACTGAGCTGTTTGATCAATTCCTCCTTGGTGTTGTAGACATCTCCCTTTTGGAATTATTCTTCACCATGTGTACTTTCTTGAATTTCAATTGTGTCTTTTTCTCCGACCATATTTCTGCTTATGAGGTTTGCATAGTCGATGTAGTCAATCGCGTTTTGGCCCATGTTTTCCATCAGGAAGCTCTCTACAGACATGTTGCTCGTTCCTTCCGTTGCAGTTTGCTGTGTTGTTATTGCTAGGCTCGGCTCCTTTGATTTTGAAAGATATTGGCCTTCTGAGATCAAAACTATGTCTATGCACAAAGGAAACTTCATCCAATCCATTTCTTTGCTTTTCACTTCCAGGTAGAATTTGAGATTGTAATCACTTTCAATCTTCAATGGTGGCAGAGTCTCTGTCAATTTGTATCTAATCTGCATAACTTCTACGTCTTTTCTGTATTGAATTTGTTGTTCCAAGAGTTTCTTTAGTGTGCTGAATGTGCAGTCCATTGGAATGAGTATTCCTGTTATCTGAAAGTTCCTATACTCTCTATTTCTTCCCATTGTCCATTGTGGTATACGACAACTGGGATTTTCTCCATGCAACTGTGAAATTCAATGGAAAGTTGGCTAAGTGAAACATATAAGAAACATGTATGAAAAAATGTTTCATGTACGTCAAAAACCAATGTGCTGTATTAGGCAAATGAAACAGTTGTGAAAGATAAAAGAAACATATGTGAAACAAGAAAGAAACATATGTGAAACAATCACGTAATGTATTGCATTCAGATTTTTCCAGATTCACACGATTTATTTGTAGATAATCACAAGCAATTTTTGCAGAATTTTGGATCATGATTCAAACAAAATAAGCATTTTGAAGCTCACAACTGTCAGGTTTTTGGATTCGCATGCAAAATTCCTGGTTCAATTGAATGTCAATTTCATTCAATATACATTGAATCCTAAATTTCTATCTGTAAAATAATGAAACTGACCGAAACAAGGTATTCTCAGAACAAGATAAACAGATCATGTTGTTGTTACCTGTTTTGGTCTTCTTCTTCCTCTTGATATTGAGTTTGAATTGTGATCTCGAACAGTCCAGTATTTTCTCTCGATTGTTTCCTACTTTCTCAGCGTTTCTTCTGTTGTTCGTTATTATTTGGGATGGGAGAATTCTATTGTGATCAGAGATCTTTGTTGTTATCAGCACCGTGATTTTTGGAGGGGAAATGTTGCAATACGCTAAAGAGCGTATATTTGTCCATATTTAACTGGATCTGGTATATTTGGGAAAAAATAGGACTGGGTACGTATTCTGCAGGAATTGGGTATGGAAAATGAGGTATTCATGTCTTTTTTCCATTTTTTATCGTCAATCTGTGCCACGGGTCTAAAATTAAATGTCATGGCACCAAACTTTATTTTTCTTTAAAAACATTCTTTTATCTTCTTTTCTTCTTTAGCCCATCTAAACTTATCTAAGAGGAGATCTCATGATTCTTATCTAAAATCTCCACAAAACACATCAACCTAACAACAATTTGCTTGAAAACAATTAAATATCAAGATCAAAAAGTGCTTGAATTGTTGATATGGACCAACTCATCAATTTGGTTCTTTTTTAAAATTATAATTACATTTTCTATATTTGTCTATCTTATAAGTTCCATAAACCTGATGTGATATTTTTAAAACAAAAATAAAGACATGAGGCTATTTACAGTACTTCAAGAGAATACTTATAATTTTGAAAAAGATAACATTTTTTCTTTATAATTTGGCTAAATTAGTTAGGGAATAATAGTACTATATATAATTGATCCTATATAAAAAGGAAACATAAGGATATCTAAAGTAATTTGATAGGTAATATAATTACGAGAGAGAGAGATAATTTTTTTTAATAACCGAGGTTCCATGTTCCCAGATTACTAGTCCTCGGGCAAGGGTAATTGTGAACTTACTTAACATATTATTATAGAATTAAATAAATTTAAATAAAATACCGTACTCTTTACAAAGTTAAATTGTATGCTTGAAAATAATTTTGATCAATACATTTCCTGCTGGAAAGCGTGGAGCTTAGGACTGTCTTCTGACTAGGGGTTACAAATCCTATAATCGTGTTCATGTCGACATATAATGACACGACACGATAAGCTCAAAAACACGAACACGACGTGATAAGGGACTGTACCTACATGAACACGAACACGACTTTTTTCGTGTTGACACGACATTATACGATTTGACACGATAAGTCAAAAAAGAAATTGATTTACGTATTTACTACAAGAAAACTGCTAATACACACCGTTGTAGTTTTCAAACAAATACGACATTTTTCTAAAACGGTTGTAAAAACCGTTGTCATTTTAAAAAGCTGCTAATACACAACGAATGCATAATAACAATTGTCATTTCAAAAAAGGGCCGGTACTGCAGTTTTCGTGAAAACTGTAGTGTATTGCATACAAGACAACAATTTAACATAAAACTGTTGTCGTTATTCATGTGTTGTGTATTACCATTTTTGTTGTAGTGATTAATACATGATAACAATTTTCATCAAGTTATGGTGTCACTAACAAGCACACATGTGATTATCATCGTGCCACTAACATGTAAACGTGTCATTATCATATCATTATCGTGTCACTATTATACGTAATATTGTTTCACTAATAGATTAATAGGTTGCTAACAGATTAACGCTCCCTCTGTTATTTTTTATCGTGTTTACACGAAAACGACACAAGATTTATCGTGTCGACACGAAACACAATAAGACTAATTAAAAACACTAACTTGTTATTTTTGCATCGTTTTTGTATCAAGCAATCATGTCGTGTCAAGAATTGACACTCTCCTAATTTTAATTTGGCCATTATATTTGATGACACCCGAGCCGAGCTGGAAGTAAATCAGTCCACGAGGCCATTCAGCACATGGATATGTGGGACCCACAGGGCGACACAGACCGAGCTGATGACATCAGCAATCGACCTGAGGACGTGTCAAGGATTGGGCTCGGTTTCCCCGAGCTCAATCTTGGTGGGAAACTTATGGCGGGAAATTTAAAGGATAACCATTCAGTTGAACTTAGTGCTCCATTAGCACCAGAAGCTGCCACTTGTCAGCATAATATCAAGATGAGTCAACAAGTGGCAAATACTTGGCCAACATGCACGCAGAGAAGGACATGTGTCCCTTTAAGATTATTTTAGTGTTAAGTGTAATAGTGATTATTTAAAACCCACTAATGAGATCGGTATAAATAAGCCTCATTTATGAGGAAAAAAACAAGAGAGAAAAACGCTTGTAAAACTACAACTGTAAGAGAAAACCGACCAGAAGCTTTCAGCTCGGTCTTTATATAAAAAGACAGAATTAGCCCTGAATTTGAACTTATTTACATTCCCACGTGTTGCATTGTTGTACACTTTTGCTTATTGACCAAAACGCACATCAACAAATTGGCGCTAGAAGGAGGGCCCGTCTAGGTCCAGTCCGAATTCCCAGCTAAGTCAAGTCACGTGAAGTCAGGTAAATCTAGTGTTAATTCCCTCAAAAGAACAAAATGAGTCAATTGTCTCGAAACGCCCCTGTAGCCGACGATCCACCTGTAAATAACCAAACTGGCCAAACTACCAATGGCCAGAACATGCCCCCGACTGAAGCAGGGAGCACGACTTTGTTTCCTTTTGCTCAACTTATCGCAAATCCCACTTTTGTCCAACAAATGAACCAATTTATCTCCCAAACACTTGCAACTACTAACTCGCAAATACAACCTCCACCTCCTGTAAATACTCACCCACTTAACCCCCGGTAAATGTTTATGTAAATCCGCAAGTCCCTGCGCCTCCTCGAGATGAAGGCCAAGTGGCCAATTCCAGTAATGAACAGCGTGGTCGCCGTGATAGGAAACGACCGCATGATGACGTGGAAGAACAAAGTCGCATGGCAGAGTCACAACTGGAGCCCACATGCCACTGCCGTACCCACTCTGTGTTCGCAGGTCGGCTGGGGGTTGACCCTCTTCGCCCCACCCGATCAATAAGCTCCAGGCTCTGGTTTTCGGATGAAAGAGAGCCGGGAAAGGCCAACAAAACCCAGGGGCCTACCCCGCTGGAGGAACGAGAGGCAAAAATCTTGCGTCTTCGCCGTCGATTAAACGAGTTAGAGGACGGTCCTGAAGAGGCCAGTACCAAAGGCTGCATCATGTAACAAACTGACCTTCTGTTGTATCACCTTTCGCTCCTAGCATTCTGTCGACTCCTCTACCACCAAAGCTGAAAATCCCGCAGGTTGGTCTATACAATGGCGAGACCGACCCGACGACGCACATCCACATGTACTTGCGTGGATGGAGCTGTACAGCCCTAGCGACGCATTCCTATGTAGGGCGTTTCCATTAACGCTGGGCGACCGAGCCTACCATTGGTTTTGAACCCTGCCGCAAGGGTCCATCCAATCTTAGGGCGATCTAGCCCCCGTGTTTACGGCGTATTTTTGTACTTCCAAAGTTCGAGCTGCCCTGAAAGATTCCCTTGTAAATATTAAGCAGGGAAAAGATGAGCCTTTAAAGAGTTATATAGCTCGGTTTAATAAACAAGTCTGGGAAATGGAGCCGATCTCGGACGACGCCATCTTGATTGCGGCCATGGCCGACCTCGCCCCCGAGACATGGTTCAATTATTCTATCCATGAATCAAAGGGGACCTCGTATCAGGAATTTCTTATTCACGCGGAGCGCCACATCTGCGCGGAAGAAGCCATGGCTAGTCAATGTCCCAAGCAGACGGCAGGGGGTGTGAAGAAAGATGGAAAGAAAGAGTCCGCCTCAGGGTCGGGGTCGACATTCAGGCCTTTTTCGAAGAACCCGACCACTGGATATAAGGTGCGATAGGATGTACAGACCGAGGTTGCCGCGCTAAGGAGTGCTTTGACCCACACTCCTTCAGCAATATGGAACGAGATACAGGGTCTTAATTTATTGCCACCGGCTCGGCCTTTGAGGGTGGAGCCCGCAAAATTGGATGCACAAAGATACTGATGACGTCTGGTGTTAACAGAATTAACACCAATGCAGCCGAGGATAGCCGCTCGAACCGAAAAAAAAAGGCAGATATCAGGCAAGCTGCCCAAGCAGAAAGACAGGTTCGAGTGGAGGAGATTAGAGAAGGCCAACCGACGGGTCGCTTTGTCTTCTCGAACATGGATGCCGACCAGGTGGTCCACCCTCATTCCGACCCCCTGGTCATCGCGGTGCCTATTCTAGGCATCCCGGTCCACAGGATTCTAATTGACTCAGGAAGCTATTCATCGGTTATTTATGTCCGAGCTTTCAGGAGATTGAACATGGACGACAGCTACATTCGTCCATGTAATGGTAACATTTTGGGTTTTGGTGAAGGAAGGATTATCCCGCTCGGGGAGGTTGACCTGCCCATCCAGATGGGACAGGGATTGCACAAGCGAACTTTCATCACCACGTTTAAAATTATCAACGCGGATTCGGAGTATAACGCAATTATTGGAAGGCCGCTACTTTACCATTTAAAGACTGTCGTTTCAATATATCATTTTTGTGTCAAGTTTCCAACCCCGGATGGAGAAGCCATCTACAAAGGGAATCAGAGGGAGTCGTGGGAGTGCTCTCTCAAACTCCGACCTGCGGAGATCAACGTGGTAGAAAGGGCAGAAACTAGTGGGACGGTAAAAGACAACCCGGGGGAGAAAGGCGAGCCCGAGCGGGAGGAGATTATTGTCTCAGAAAGTAATCCAGGTAGGCGACCTGGAAAAGAACCAATAGTTGAGGATGGGGACAAACTATTGGTTGAGGTGGAGCCGGAGAACAAGCCGGCGGTTGAGGACGAGTTGCCCCTACAGAAAAAAGAGGGGCATAGTAAGAAAAGAAAACATGTGGAACCAGTAGAACAGGTCGACACGGTCGATGTCGACAAGCAATATGGGGGACCCCAATTACGTATTGGCCACGACCTCCAAGAGCTATTCCGGTCGGAATTGATCAAATTCCTTGTAAATAACCTGGATATCTTTGCATGAACACATTCTGACATGCCGGGAATCGATCCCAAACACGCTTGCCATCGTCTCAACATAGACTTTACATTTCGACCAGAAATTCAGAAAAGACGCAAGCTCGGCCCTGACAGGCAGGTCACCCTGGAGGCCGAGGTCAATAAATTGCTCGACAATCAGTTCATCAGGGAAGCCCTTTACCCTCTATGGGTGGCCAACCCTGTATTAGTGAAGAAGAGCAATGGTTTATGGCGCCTTTGTGTGGACTTCATCGACCTCAACAAGGCGTGCCCCAAGGACAACTATCCTTTGCCCAACATCGATTATACGGTAGATGCCACTATCGGACATGAGCTTATGAGTTTTATGGATGCATACTCAAGCTACAATCAAATATGAATGCATCCGGATGACGAGGAAAATACGTCATTTTTCTCCGCTCGTGGCGTATATTGCTACAAGATGATGCCGTTTGGGTTGAAGAACGCCGGGGCGACCTACCAAAGGTTAGTTAATAAAATGTCCGAGGAGTTGATAGGTCGTACCATGGAAGTTTATGTGGATGATATGTTGGTGAAGTCCTTGTACATATCTGATCATCTTAATGATCTTAATAAAATGTTTGCCATCTTGCGAGAGTATAAGATGATGTTAAATCCAAAAAAGTGCACCTTTGGGGTCGGATCGGGTAAATTTTTGGGTTATATGGTTAGCCAAAGGGGAATCGAAGCCAACCCAGATAAAATAAAAGCCATAATTGATCTTGAACCCCCTATTTCCATCAAAAGAGTACAAAGCTTGACAGGCCGACTAGCCGCCCTGAACCGGTTCGTTTCACGGTCCACGGACAAGTGAAAACCTTTCTTCGAAATTATAAATAAAAATAAGAATTTTGAGTGGACCGAACAAACACAAGCTGCTTTTGAATCACTTAAACAACACTTAGCCCCAATCCCTGTAATACAAAAACTGACCAGGGGAGAGGACTTGTACTTGTATCTCGCAGATCTCTCGAGTATCTTTGTCATCATCAAGATTTATTAGATTGGATAACTCCATCCAACACCCGATTTATTACACAAGCTAGGCGCTGCACGACGTCGAGCTCCGATATCCACCCATGGAGAAGTTAGCATATTCGCTAATCATTTCAACCCGAAAGCTCCGTCCGTACTTTTTGGAGCACAAGATCGTGGTACTGACCAACACCCACTGAAGCAAGTTCTGCACCGACCAGACACTTTGGGTCGGATGATCAAGTGGGTTGTCAAGCTCAGCCAGTTCGACATTCTATACGAGCCACGCACGACAATCAAAGGACAAGTATTGACGGATTTCGTAGCCGAGTTCACACCTTCCATCCAGCTAGAGGTGGTTGAAGATCAAGAGTGGAAGTTGTTCATCGATGGCTCTTCCACCACAGGCCGAGAAGGGGCAGGATCATGATAATCGATCCAAAACTTAAGTGTTCTTGCTCGGCCGTGCTATGTTTTAATTCGGCGACTAACAACGGTTTAGTGACGAGTCGCTCTGGCAGACTAGAAATGGCAAGATCAATGGGCCTAAAATGATTGTTGGTACATAGTGATTCACAAACTGGTGGTCCATCAGGTCAATGGCGAGTACGAAGCAAAAAAACAAAAAATTGTACAATACTTGGACTTAGTCAAGAAAAAACTTTCGCATTTCAAAGCAGAAGTCTTGCATGTTCCCCGAACTGAAAACATGCAGGTAGACGCCTTAGCTCAGTTGGCCTCTAGGCCGGGGACCGACGTAATTGCGGATGTGACCATTACTCAGTTGTCCGCCCCGTCACTTAATGCACAAAAGATACATGCTAATAAAGCGACCGAGCTGACCTGGATGACTCCAATCATCCAGTATTTAGAGAAAAAATTCAGCCGAGAAGACAAGACCGAGGCGAACACCTGCGAACTCAGGGTTGCTCGATTCACGCAGTAGATGGTGTCTGTACAAGCGTGGATACTCCGTCCCGCTCCTTCGGTGCCTGTCGGAAACAGACGCAGACTACGCACCCTGGGAGGTACACGAGGGTATATACAGAAACCACGCCGGGGGCCAAACATTGGCTTACAAGTTGATATGGAAAGGGTACTACTGGCCATCCCTGAAAAAGGATGCGACCGACCTTGTCAAAAAATGCGAAAGATGTCAAAGATTTGCGCCACAGGTTAGGTATCACCCTGAACAACTTACTTCCATATTCAGTCCGTGGCCATTTGCCAAATGGGGAATGGACCTCATTGGACCACTCCCCACTGGCAAATGGAGCGTGAGATATACCGTTGTGGCGGTGGATTATTTTACAAAGTGGGCCGAAGCGGAACCCCTGGAGAAGATAGATGAAGAAAAGATTGTTAGTTTTGTATGGAAGTCCATTATCTGTAGGTTTGGGATACCATACTCGATTGTCACAGATAATGGGAAACAATTTGATAACTGGATATTTCGAAGTTTTTGTGAAGAATTCCACATTAAAAATCATTTTTTGACCCCATATCACCCACAGTCCAACGGACAGGTCGAAGCGGTGAAGAAAATACTCAAGTACATTCTGAAAGCAAGGTTGGAGGAATCTAAGGGTAATTGGCCCGAGGAGCTGCCTGGAGTATTGTGGTCGTATAGAACAATGCACCGAGCAGCCACGGGGGAGACACCTTTTTACTTGGCTTATGGAGCCGAGGCCGTGATCCCTGTTGAATTTGGAGCCCCTACTTTTAGAGTTGCAAATTTTTCAAGAAAACAATGAAGCCGCGCTTGAGCCGAGATGGACCTATTGGAAGAAAAGAGATGTAGTGCGAAATGAGAAACGCCGTATATAAACAAATGAGTGAAAGGTACTACAATTCAAAAGTAAAGGAAAGAAGGTTCCGAGTCGGTGACCTCGTTAAAGAAAAGGA
This sequence comes from Rehmannia glutinosa, assembly GCA_016081115.2. Taxonomy (NCBI): domain Eukaryota; kingdom Viridiplantae; phylum Streptophyta; class Magnoliopsida; order Lamiales; family Orobanchaceae; genus Rehmannia; species Rehmannia glutinosa. The sequence goes on along the minus strand of JABTTQ020000609.1, from coordinate 13,590 downwards.
TGACCGGGATTGAGCCAGGCCCGTTAAAACTAACACAGGAAGGTCTGCATTCGGGTCGGAGGTCATGTCATATGGGGCGTCGAGCTTGAGTACTTGAGTGGGGAAAAGCTTGCACATCCATGGAATGTATCATACCTTCAGAGGTACTATCAATAAAGTACACGTTTGTGACTCAGATACAATTTTAAGGATTTATCCATTCATCTGATATTCTGTGAGCTCTCTAAAAGGGGGCAATTTTTATCCGCCTAGGCCAAGTGCCGAGCACCGTCTCATTCACCTCGGCCAAGATCCAAGCGTCGTTTCAATCACCTCGGCCAAGTGCCGAGCACCGACTGCTCATCTCGGTACGTCCCTTGCACGTTTAAATAAAAAGAAGCTCGCCCAAAAGGCGAGCCTACCCAAAACAAAGACTCAGCTCAAGTTCCAAGCATAAAACTTGGCAAATAAATTCAGGCAGTTAAAGCCCACTACTCGTGCCACTTGAGCACTGTAAACCGAGCCTTATACTTAGAAAAATAAATGAGGCGGAAGCGAAAGCCATGCGACAAAGAAAGAAAGATGAGCACAATACTTAGCAAAATTTGAAAATACAAAAGCACGCACGAGTGACCAAAGGGAATTCCATTTACTAAGAAACATATTTACATTGGGGGGCCGGAGCCCATTACATCAAGAGGCTCAAGACCGCCTAGTCTACGCAAAAGGAAAATGCAAAAAGCAAAAACAAAAAATTTCAAAAGGAAAAAAGATTTCAAGCCCTGGCGGGAGGAGGGATCTCAACGGGCTCACTGGAAGCCACTTCTTCCTCTGGAAGAGGTGCGTCTAGTCCACCGGCGGTCTCGACAAAGCGGGGACGAAGGGTGTCAAGGTCAGCGTCCAACTGGGCAAGTTTCGTCTCGAGCTCAGCTACGGTCTTGCCAGCCTTGAGGTTCTGGAGGATCTTCCCGATGCTGGTTGCATGCCCACAGGTCAGCATGAAGGCATAATCCTCTGAGTCTTTGTAAGCCCGGACGGCCTCCGCTCGGGCCTCTTCAACCTATTTCCGGGAGGTTTCCTCAGCTGTGCTCCTCTCCAATTCCACGGCATGAGCAACAACTGCCTTTTCCAACTCTACGACCTTGGCCCGGAACTCTTCTTCGGCCTTACATGCCTAATCTAGCTCGGCCTCGGCCCTCACGGCAGCTTCTCTCTTCGTGTTCGCCTGGCTGCGGCCTCCTCTGCCTGGGTCTTCAGGGACTCCTGCATTCCTTGGAGAGTGGCGTAAGCATCTTGCAAATCGATATGTCGTCTCTCTAAGTCAATGTACTTCTTCTCCAGGCCACGAGCCCCCCTGATCGCGTGCCATATGAGTCCGATGATCCTACTAGACAGTCCCATGGCATACTGAGTCTGCTCCTCCCAGCCAGTTTCTGAGCAAAATTGCTCGATGCCTGTGGTCCAAGCACGAGCTGGAACATCCCTTGCGGCCCGACACGCCTCGGCGAGCCTTGATTGCTCATCAGTTGGCGTGGATCACCTAACAAACTCCACGAACCACTAGGGCCGCGACCCAGCCATCCTATCGCAGCCTCATCCCTCACTTGACTTGGTGGGATGAATTGGCCCTCCTGACCGAGGTCGTCTGAGAAGGTCCTCGGGACCCCGCCTGTTGGAACTTGCACAGGGGGTACCGGCGGGGTTGGCCCAGCCCTCTCTGTCTGCTCGGGCTCTTCAATCACAATGCCCCCTCTTCTCCTCTGGGGTGGGGACCCCTCCATTTCTGGAGTATCCTCGGCCACACATTTACCGGTGCAGATCTTTTCTCTCCGGGCCGTCTCAAAGATCGCCAGTGGCCGCCCACATACAGCTCGGTGGGCGGCCGTAGTCCTCACACGCGGCGAAGACGTCCACCCCATGCCCTGCAAGAAAATTGGTTGAGTAAGGAACCAATAACGGAAAAAATCAAAGGAAAAATTCAAGAATTACAAAGTATGCACCTTGGGCCCCAGTTGCTCTCGGCCGTTCAGGAGTCCGCACCTACTCGGTTTGCATGGGCGTTCGCCCCGAAGGACTAGCCATCGCCGGGGACGGCCTTGCCTGCTCTGTTTGCACAGACACGCACGCTCAGAGTCTGCGCCCTGCTCGAGAGTTTGTCCCCTCTCGCCCCTTGGTGGACTCTCTCGAGCTCCTCCTCGCTTCTTTCCACCACCACCGCCTCTCCCTTGGCTACCTCTCCGACCTCGGGATCGGCGGGTAAGGCGGACCGCAGACTGGCCATGGCTAGATGGGGCTCGATAACCAAGATCTCGATCTGTCTGTCCCTCGGGCCCATGGCCTGGATGTTGTCCAGCTGGCAGACAAAGGCAGCCAAAAGCCGACTAGCGGAGGGTCGGTTCCCTGAATAAAGAAAAAATCAAGGTCAAATAGACCCAAAAAAAAGAAGAAGAAGGAAAAGGAAGGATGCACTTACGAAAACTAAATGTGAACTCTGAAGGGGGATGGAGGACGGATTCCTCCACCACGACGCGAGTCTGCCACTCCCCACTTACCCAAAACCACTTATCCTTCCACTTCTTTAAGGACTATGGAAGGCTTTCAACCAGCCCGTCTGGGTACCCGGCCCTGGTGTGCACATAGTACCACCGTGATGGCTGCCCCCGGCCCGGCGTCGATGGGGTCGCCTTCCAAACGAACAACTCGTTCATCTCAGCGAATCGAGGTCGGGGGTACCCTTCCAGATGGAATAGCACCAGTAGTCCAATAATTCGACCTCAGGACCAGGGGTGCACCTGGGACAGAGGAAGACCCCATTTGCGAAACCATCGCGTGAGCACCAGTGGTAGTGGGAATCGCAGCCCGTACAGGAGACTGGGAACGTGTACGGCCATACACCCCTCTGGCGGGTGCTCGGGGCACTCCACACCATCCGACAACCAAAAGTGTATATTAGCCAGAATCTTGTACTTCTGACGGAGGGCCGCTAGTTCTGGAATCATCAACATGTTGGGTATGTCGTTTAGGTCGCAAGGCCTCCACCCAGCCTCCACGCGTAGTCGGGGTCCTCCTCCCCGTCTGCCATCTCCATGACGATGGCCCATATGCCCTGCGAGCCTTGCAGCCCTCGAACCCTCGGAGGACTCATCAACCTCCTCCTCATGCTCGTGCTCTCGGGGGTCCATTTCTACTTCTTTCTCTCGTTGATTGTTTTGGGGATCGGCATTTAAAGCTTCTTCGATGGAGTCTTCTTGAACTAGCCTAGGCTTGTAGATGATACCCTCTCGGTAGATGGTAACTGGCACAGGGTCAAAAATCATGTGCGTTTGCTCTAATGGAGTCTCAGCTGGAGGCGAATGATTTGAACTTGAAATCTCAACAGCACTAGGACTGTGAGATGGAGTTCTTCGAACTGGAGAAAAATAAACAGAGGGGTCAGAAGGAGGATCTTTGACTTCAACCTCCACACTATAGCTACGACTCTGACTATCTTCGAAAGAAGACGTGTTTGAACCAAAGAAGTGAAAGAGGGTTTTGGAAAAAATACCTAAGTAACGCTGAAGTGTCTGAACTCTAAGGACCGACCCGAAACTTCTGCTCGCTCTCAAAGGATACTGCTCGAAAAACTATGGATGCAAAAGTGTAGAATGAAGGACGAAAGGGGTATTTATAGGTTAAGTTCCCTCGAAAAACGAGACACCAACTCAAAAGACGTGTCCTTTCAATTTCAAAAACTGTCAGAAACATCACATCCCCACGTACCGCTGCTAGAGCTGTCCCACCCCTTTGGTTCCTGCACAGAGTTGGTCCAACCAAGAGACGCCACGTGTCTGCCATCATGATGCTACAATTAATGCGCCGTTTCAGGCATTAACTGCTAAACGACAGGTGTCAGGAAATAGTGACTTTTGAAGTTTCCTCTTCCCCATTAAAGGCTCATCATTAGCATTAAAGTTTAAAACCAAATTCAGGAATTCTTCTCTCGGAATTAAACTTAGGGGCCATTGATGACACCCGAGCCGAGCTAGAAGCAAATCAGTCCACGAGGCCATTCATCACATGGACATGTGGGACCCATAGGGCGATGCAAACCGAGCTGATAACGTCAGCAATCGACCTGATGACGTGTCACAGATTGGGCTCGGTTCCCCCGAGCTCAATCTTGGTGGGAAACTTATGGCGGGAAATTTAAAGGATAACCATCCAGTTGAACTTAGGGCTCCATTAGCACCAGAAGTTGCCACTTGTCAGCATAATATCAAGATGAGTCAACAAGTGGCAAATACTTGGCCAACATGCACGCTCAGAGAAGGACATGTGTCCTTTTAAGATTATTTTAGTGTTAAGTGTAATAGTGATTATTTAAAACCCACTAATGATATGGGTATAAATAGGCCTCATTTATGAGAAAAAAGACAAGAGAGAAAAACGCTTGTAAAACTACAACTGTAAGAGAAAACCGACCAGAAGCTTTCAGCTCGGTCTTTATATAAAAAGGCAGAATTAGCCCTGAATTTGAACTTATTTACATTCCCACATGTTGCATAGTTGTACACTTTTGCTTGTTGACCAAAACGCACGTCAACAATATTTATTTATATTTTTCAAATTTCCAAATTTTTAAAGCAACCCGCATATATACACGCCTAAACATTCCTCTATAGAAACTATTTTCAGTCTCGAATCTGATTCTCTCTCCAAAAAGGTTTAAATAAACAGTGTCCAAAACGTGTTTAATCCCTCACAAAAGAGACATGTATCAACACATACAAACATATTGGTCCACACACATATATATTTCTATATTATTGGTCATCACTATATGTCGTCCTATGTACATTGAACAGGCATGCGGGTCATCATTTCATCAATTCGTCAATCTTATCAGATCCCCACATAAAAATCCAAAGTCCTTCACGACCTAACCTTATGTTTTGGTCAAGTGATTAGCACGGACGTAGCCAGCATGCTATATCCATAGCCTAATTAATTTTATAACTGGTCTAACTATTTTTTCCCTCTTAAAAACACACACACACACACACACACACACATATATATATATATATATATTTATCTTTTTTAAAGATAAAATTTTTTTTGGGCTGCCTGTACGACCGCTAAACACCTAAAATAAATTTAGCAATTCTCGCAAGAGAACGAGATCAATCGTAGGATAGCAAGTTGACCACAAATCGTCTCTCAAGGAAGACTTAGCTGGCAAATAATTATTATGCAACACAATTAACAGAAAATAAAACCTAAACACTCTAAAAGAAACAATTAAAAAGACAAATTAAAACTAAGCACGAATAAACTTGGAGAAAAAGATATGGGGAAAAGTTTAGGATTATGGATTCATCTCATCAAACTTGCAAGCAGAATATCAATTAATTGATCATGCGGTTAACAAATATAACAATCATGTAAAGACTAGGTCAAGATCTGATAACTCTCGTATTCACAGATTAGGGCTATCCCAACATAATTTGCTATTTTCATTAAACCTAGGGTTAGATAATATATTTCTGATTCATATCTAATCACCTGAATAAATTTAATCCAGAGATAATATCTTCGATCGATCTCAATTATCCCCTTAAACAATCAAGAGTTGGCCAAACAAACAATCAACAAGTAAAACAATTTATTCAGGAAAGCAGATCAATTAATCAATACTCATGCTTGTTTGTTTGAATCGAGTCATCATAATCCTAGAACAAAGAAATTAGTTAATGCTTGGGGATGGGATCATAATCTCAATTGAAGGAAAGAAAATAATCATAAACATAATCATGCAACAATAATAATCACCCAACAATTGAAATCAAACAAAAGAGATGAAGAAATCTTACTCTTTCATTAAGAAGCAAAATAACTTCAAGGGGAAGAACCCAAGCAATCCCAATGATGAAAAACAAGAGCGAAATACCAAAAACTAAAGTTTAAAAGTGCTATGAATAAAGGTGTGTCGAAAATAAGGGCTCCCCAAGTCCTATTTATAAGCCTAGAGTCCTAAACAAGGGGGAAGAGCCAAAAACGCAAAAAAAAAAATCAAAACTTTTGTGTTCAGCAAGTCACGGCATGCACCCGCACATTGCCTGTTGCCATCCTTCCTCGTGCGCTGCGCGAATTGCCGCGCATCCGCGGCCTGTCTTCTGCGTGCTTGCTCGGTTTCTTGCACGCCCGCGCACCTGCTGCCGGTCGACATTTGTCTTTGTGCCCGTTTTCTCCATTTTTCATCCATTTTTGAGCCTCTTTCCATCACAACCTATAGAAATGACAAACAAACACCCTACGTAACACTCAACACTATAACTAATACTTAAAGCTACGTAAATATGCATAATCACACACAAAATAAAACAAAAACACAAAAAAATAATACTCAAAAACATGGAAAACAACTCCCCCACACTTAACCTTTTACTTGTCCTCAAGTAAATAATAATGCCAACAAACCCAACAAGAAATATAATGTTCAATTTGAGAATCAATTAATCCATAACACATGTTCTATCTACCTCGGATTATTCCTCATCGATCCCCAACCTTCACAATAAACTCACTTGTAAACATTAACCAAAGTGTTTGACCTTCCTTACTAAATTTCAGATTTGTGTCAAAAGTTGCAACCCTTTTATTCACACAACCAATCACGCAATTACTAGCCATGGTTTTTTTTGCGCTAGAACTCCCGAGATATTATTCCACTAGGTGTGAACTTCGGATGTTTTCCAAAGGCTCCTAGGGTGGTTTTCCATACTCATGTTTTTGAGTCAGCCGTTTTACGTAAAAAGTCAAACATGGGGCTCATGAATGCTCCTAGTTACTAAGCGGCTCGTCGTGAGTATAATCTCGATTGTTCTATTTATATATATAGCTCTATCATGCCCCCCTTTTTTTGGCTATATAATGCCTTTTTTTTGTGCAAGACTAGCAATTTTGTGTACACACAAATCACAACAGGGTTTTAGCTTAATTCACATCAATGAAATCTCGCAATTCAAGCCCCACAACTCGGGCTATTGATTAATCGTCACCTCATTCGTTCACCCCAAAGGCTAATTCACGACTTAGTCAAATCCTACGTATCAAGTTCACAAAGTCATTTCATAATTGAAACTCAAATTAATACATCTATTTCAAGTTGACTAAGCAGCACCCTTATTAATCTTGGGATAATCAATAGGCAACTTAAAAATTAACCATAAGCAGTACCTAAGTCTTACGACGACTAAATGTCCCTCCCACACTTACATCACACAATGACCTCAATGCATAAAAGTAAAAGAGAAGGAAAAAGAAACGTCCCTGAAAAATGCGATGGTTGAATAATGGCATGATAGATACATTTGCCTACAATTCTTCAAAAAAAACATATGTGGAGGGAAACATTATACCAAAATAGAAACATTAAAACTATATTAATGACAACACGGAATGGAAACACACTAATACGCATGCAACACACACAAAAGGAAATAAAATAAAAAAGAAAACAAACTCTAAAAGTGTCACTGCTGTGTATCCGAAGGTGGTGGAGGCGGGAATGGCGAGAAAGACATGTTCACCCAGTTTTGTTCAATGTTTTGCACTCGAGTGTCAATGGACTCGACCCTCATGTTCATGTTTCGCATGAGTTCATGGAGCCCGGTCATTTTATGCTGAAAGTGATCAAACTAGCTCTGCATAGTATCGAGGCGTCCCATAACGGCCTCCCAACCGGTGGTAAGGCCCTGACTAGTGCTAGTGGAGGGATCATCTGTAAATGGATCAACTCGCGATGGTAGCCCCTCGTGAGGAGGATGAATATTAGGATCACCCTCGTGCTCTTCGCCCATGTGTCCCAACTGTTCCCCTGCTGGTTCCTGTCGGCGTGGTAGAATACCCATCGGGTTCCATGTATCACTACGAAAATATTTCTGGGAGGTAGGATCCTTTAAAGTGCCTTCTTTTGTTAGAAAATCCGTATTTTTTAGCAAAGTCGTGTTCAAGGACCCATATGAAATTTCAACAAGGTGGTCGAGATTATCGGGGACCACTTTGAAATGAATAGCTAGTTTGAAAATTAAGTATCCCAAATTCAGCTTATGCTTACGGTTCCGAAGGTTGTGGTAGAAAGTGTCGAAAATGAATGTCGTAGTTTACGACGAAAGCATCATATAAAAAACAATTCCGGGGTAGTCACCCGACTACTCTCAAATTTTCAAAAAATGCAGTGAGTAATGAATATGTGCAATAAGTATAAGGCAGAGTCTGTAATAAAACCATTTGGGGTTCCCTTTATAGAAAAGTTATTATAACCCGTCAATTCTGCCCAAAATTCAGTTGGGTTAAATGAATTGGGCACTGCCCGAATACCATGCCTAGATAGCCCAAAAACAGATATCATTACTCTAAAATTTACTTCACATTCTTCCCCAAATGGACGACATGTAAAATTCGTAAAATGTGAATCCGAAAAATGCAATGTCGTATAAAATTCCAGTACCAACTCAATCAATACCCTAGAAGTAAGTGGGGCAAATTTTTTCCATCCAAAAAATTTGACAAATTCCATAAATTCATCAAGCAACCTCAATTCTTGCAATGTATCTATAGACAAGAAAGTAGATGGAGGTACCTCGCGAGAGAGTAGGCTAGTATACCTTTGGCCTTCTTCTTCGAAATAGATTGGAAAGAGGGCGTCGAATTGTTTTTGAGCCCTTTTGGTCCTCCTATGCATGATTTATCGAGTGGAGTTGGTTAATCGGAGCGGAATATGGTTTTAACGGGTGAATTTTGTGATATGGTAGAGAGAATTTGGAAGGGGAGGGAGTATTTTCGAATTGGGGGTGAAAATTTGTGTTTGAAAACTCCACTTTGCGAACTTAAGGCTGTCTGCTGTCTCTCGCGCGCCTGCCTGTGCTGTGTTGCGCGCGCCCACGCACTTAGGTGCGCGCCCGCGCGCCTGCACCTGCAGTTTTTTTTTAACTTATACAAAAAGGAGAAAACTCAATTAAAACATTAGATAAGGTTAGTCGAGAAAATAAAAAAAATAAAAAGAATATAAAAAGGGAAAAAATTTGGGTTGTCTCCCAAGAAGCGCTTATTTAATGTCTTTAGCTTGACGATACCTGAGTACGGTTCTTAAGTGACATCTTCGAGGCCTATGCTCTAAATTTTTTCATCCCGAGATATCCCTTCAAAATATGGCTTAAACTGATGACCATTCACCTTGAAAGATTCATGAGTCCTTGGATTAAGTAGTTTTACCGTTCCGTAAGGGTATACCTCTTCGATCTCAAATGGCCCATTCCATCTTGATTTTAGTTTCCCTGGAAATAACCGCCATCGTGAGTTAAATAAAAGGACCTTCATACCTGGTTCGAGCTTTTTATGGATAATCCTTTTATCATGCAATCGCTTGACTTTATCTTTGTATATTTGCGTATTTTCATTTGCGTCATTACGAAGCTCATCAAGTTCAGACAATTGCAACTTTCTTTCGACTCCTGCTTTGTCCAAGTCGAAATCCTTGTGCTCCACTTCAACTGGTAAATGACACGCTTCCCCAAAAACTAGTCTATAGGGGCTCATTCCTAAAACTATTTTATAAGTTGTTCTGTATGCCCAGAGCGCATCATTTAACTTGGTAGCCCAGTCTTTCATTGTAGGGTTTACTGTCTTCTCCAGAATCCCCTTTATTTGTTTGTTGGTGGTTTCTACTTGCCCGGAAGTTTGAGGATGATAAGGTGTAGCTACCTTATGTGTGATGCCATTTTTCTTCATCATTTTTTCGAACAATTTGTTGCAAAAATGTTTTCCCCCATCGCTAATGATAGCTCTCGGGAATCCAAACCTGCATAAAATATTTTCCTGCACAAACTTGATGACAGTGTTAGCATCGCATGTCCTCGTGGGGATTGCCTCAACCCACCGAGACACGTAGTGAATAGCAACAAGTATATATTCATAACCAAAAGACTTAGGAAGGGGCCTATGAAATCAATACCCCACACATCAAATATTTCAAGTACCAAGTTACTATTCAGAGGCATTTCATTCTTCCTACTAATATTTCCAGTTCTTCGGCATCTATCACATGTCAGCCCAAAATTATGTGCGTCTTTGAACAATGTTGGCCAGTAGAGTCCTGACTATAGAACCTTAAAGGCTGTTTTACGGCCTCCAAAGTGCCCACCACAGTGCATTTCATGACAAAATACCAAAACATCATTATGTTCGTCTTCAGGAATACATCTTCGGATAATTTCATCCTTGCAGATTCTAAACAGGTATGGGTCATCCCAAAAGTAGAACCTACAAGTAGATAAAAATCTTTTATTTTCCTGAAATGAAAGATTAGCTCTCACAATTCCACATGCAAGATAATTCACAATGTCGGCATACCAAGGAATTGAAGTAACCTCAAATAATTGTTCATGGGGGAAGGAACCAATTATATGCTCATTTTTATGAGAAGCAAAAGTATCATCAGTAAGAGTGAGACGAGACAAGTGATCTGCTACTACATTCTCGCACCCTTTTCTATCTTTTATTTCAACATTAAATTCTTGCAACATCAAAATCCACCGAATTAACATAGGTTTAGCTTGTGGCTTACTCAACAAGTAACGCAGGGCTGCGTGATCACTATGAATAATTACCTTAGACCCAACAGTGTAAGATTTGAATTTATCCAAGGAGAAAACAACAACTAATAGTTCTTTTTCAGTGGTAGTGTAATTTACTTGTGCATCATTAAGAGTCAAACTAGCATAGTAAATCACATGGAGCAATTTATCAATTCTTTGCCCTAAGACGGCCCCTACAACATGATTAGACGCATCACACATAATTTCAAAAGGCAATGACCAATCAGGAGCAACAACAACTGGAGAAGTTATCAATTTCTCTTTTAATGTGTTAAAAGCATTCAAACATTTTTCATCAAAATCAAAAGGGGCACTTGAGCAAGCAATTACAAAGTGGTTGGCTAATTTTTGAAAAATCCTTAATAAACCTTCTATAAAATCCAGCATGCCCAAGAAAACTCCTAATGCCCTTAACATTAATGGGAGGAGGTAATTTTTCAATAACATCAATTTTAGCTTTATCAACCTCGATCCATCTTTTTGAAACCACATGGCCTAAAACAATTCCGCTTGTCACCATAAAATGACTTTTTTCCCAACTTAAAGTTAAATTACATTCAATGCATCGTTCAAGAACCTTAGCCAATTTATTAAGACAATCAGAATAAGAGGATCCAAATATAGAAAAATCATCCATAAATACCTCAATGAAGTCCTCAACCATGTCAGAGAAAATTGAAAACATGCACTTTTGGAAAGTTGCTGGCGCATTGAAAAGTCCAAACGGCATTCGTCGAAATGCAAAAGTCTCAACCGGGCATGTGAAAGTAGTTTTTGCTTGATCCTCCGGTGCGATGGCCACTTGATAATAACCTGACAAACCATCCAAAAAATAATAGAAACTATGTCCTGCAAGTTTGTCAAGCATTTGATCAATAAAGGGAAGGAGGAAATGATCTTTTGTATGCACATCCTCCATCCAGTCGTGGTCCTAGTGGGAATAATTTCACCCTTTTCGTTCTCTACAACTGTTATCCCACTCTTCTTAGGTACAACATGTACCGGACTCACCCATTCACTATCCGTAATTGGGTATATCACCCCTTCAGCTAGGAGTTTTAATACCTCTTTTTTCACTACTTCCATCATAACGTGGTTCAATCTTCTTTGAGCTTCTCTACTAGGCTTAGCCCCTTCTTCTAGAATAATTCTATGCATGCATGTAGCAGGACTAATCCTTTTGATATCACTCAACCCCCATCCAAGTGAATTTTTAAATTTTCTAAGCACCCCCAACAATTCTCCCTCTTCTTCTTTAGAATGTACATCAGAAATAATCATCGGTTTCTGCTCACCCGCTTCTAAAAACACATATTTTAAATGTTTAGGCAGTTCTTTCAACTCTAATTTTTGTTGTGGTTTATTATCCACGTCTTCTAACGCAAATATTTTCATCACCCCCCTCATTTTAGGCTTGCCCATACGTCTTCCATGACATCAAAAATATCATCCTACTCAAGAAATAAAGTGTCAAGACTATAATCATACAAGAAGGTGTTTTCGACTGCCCCATCAATTAAATCAATGAAATAGCAATTTTCAAGTGATGCATGCGAAGGGATAGATTTAGTACCAAAAATAGAAAGTCACAGTTTCCCCGAGAATAGTCATAGTCATGCGCCCATTTTTAACATCAATAAGTGCGTGCGTGGTGGCCATAAATGGGCGGCCTAACAGAAGTGTGTGCTCATTATCTTGATTTTGCACTTCCCCTACTTCTAATACAACAAAATCAACAGGGACAATGAGACCACCCACTTTTACCAATATATCTTCAATAATACCTTTAGGGTACCGAATAGACCTATCAGCAAGTTGAAGACACATTTTAGTGGGCTTCAGTTCCCCTAAATCAATTTTTTTTAAAAATAGAATAAGGCATCAGATTGATCCCGACCCCCAAATCGAGCATCCCGGAAGTTTCCTTAGTGTTTCCCATTGCAATTGTAATAACAAAACTACCTGGATCTCATTATTTAGGAGGCAATTGGTGCTGAAGAATCGCACTTGCCACTTCGGAAACTATAACCTTCTCATTTTCGCCAAACTTCCTTTTGTTGGATGCGAGTTCTTTGAAAAATTTGACATAAGCTGGCACATTTCGTATAACATCTAGCAGAGGTAAACTAACATTAACCTTAGATAACATGTTATAGAAATCCAAGAACTGTCTATCCTGTTTTTCGTTCCGAAGGCGACTTGGAAAAGGAGTTGGAGGTTTGTAAGGATTGTTGGTTTTGTGCAAGACAGATTCCTTACTCCCATCTTCTTCCGTGTGCATGGTTTTTGAATTTGATGCATTCTCGATCTCCTCGTCACCTACAAGGTTAGTCAAAGTAGTAGAAAATGGAACTTCAACTTTGTTATCAATAACCTTACCCCTTCATAACACGGTGACGGCTTGGGCTTGTTCTGGTTGGCTAGGTAGCTTTCCTTTATTTACCACATGTTGAGCAATTTCACCCATTTGGGTGTCTAATTGACCAACTTGGGTTTCAAGACATTTGAATGAAGCTTCCACAGACTCAAATCGATGAATGTTGGCCTCTTGAGTTTTCTTACTAACCTGAATGAACGAACTCAAACTTTCCTCAATCGATGGAGGCCGAGGTTGATTTGATGACTGGCCTTGGGGAGGTGGCCTCGGATGGATTTGAGATGGATATTGCGAATTTACCCAACTGAAGTTTGGATGATTCCGCCAACCTTGGTTGTAAGTCTGAGCGTAGGGATCATTACGAGGCCTTTGCTGAAAACCCTGGATAGCGTTAATGTCCTCAACGTGTTGATCAACCACCATATTACAAACATTTGCCCCATGACCAAATTCACCACAAATTCCGCATGACTCGGCAAAGGGAGGGGCGTTAGATGGATGGCCCCGTGTAGCCAACAATTGAACTTGTTTAGTCAACTCAACCAATTGTTTTGTCACATCGTAACTTGGTGCTATTTCATTCACGGTATCCCATTT